>JAUZNK010004191.1:0-10537 GCA_035046665.1 Euphysa ruthae | reverse complement strand
CTTACTTACTTACTTACTTACTTACTTACTTACTTACTTACTTACTTACTTACTTACTTACTTACTTACTTAACTAAGACTATAAAGCCGGCGACCCCACGTGCTGGGGTTTGACTCCCCAGGCTGTCATAATGTGCGCAAGTTTAATTTTTTTATTTCAACAAAAAAGTCCCTTCCCGGTACTTAGATTTTAGTGGATTTTTAAAATATTTAGAAGAAGATTCAAACTACCAACCAAGCTTTTAAAAAAAAAAAATTCAATTTATTATTGGCGTTCTCACCAAATATCGTAGATATTATAAAGAGGGAATAATAAAACAAATTTTTTACTTTTATTTAAACTATCATATTTTATTAAACATAAATCTTTAAAATGGAGGCGTTCATTACCATTCATTTTTTTAAATGTTTTAGATTCATTACAAATGATTATTTACTAACAAGCCAATATATTTCTTTTTTTTTTTTATAGTTTATTTTTTGTTTACCTCATTGGGAATGAAAAAAATTGGTTCGAAAACTTTTTTTTATAGTATTGTTAAAATTGGTCCGTTGTAAAGAAAAAAAAAAGCATTACCTTTGAGATTTCAAAGCTACCAAATACTCCTAACAATGGCTTCATTATCGACTTTTATTCACCGATTTCGTTACTCACATGCTCAAGTGCTTAGCTAAAAGTGATTGTTCTGAATACGCATACAACTCTGAGTCGAGGAAATGTAAATTGTACACTTCGTTCCCTGGTACAGTTTTTGATATTGGCTGGCTATTATACAGGAAATCAAGATATGACAACACTCTAAAAACGCTTCGTAAGTTAAAATTCTATGAACCTGGCAATAAATGTTGGCAAAATGAGCTTATTTAATAGAAATATCACCTCTTACCCCATTCTCAATGTTCAGATGTTATTTCCAATTTGCCAGCCATTTTCAATGCTATATTTATAACATAGAATAAAAGAGTGATTTTGGCCAAAGACCAGAAGTGTGTGAAAAAAAAAAATTTCTGGCTAAATGTTTTTTGAAAACGTGGTCAAATATTAAGTGCTATTGATATAAATACTAAGTTTCTGTGAGTTTTTCCCTTAATATATCGTATTAACTAAAGAATTTTATAATTCATAACTTGTATCTGTACAAACGTTTCTTTATAATGTATATTTGAAATACTTCTCAGGACCTATATATCTCTCAGCATGTAGTTCGGATATTATTTTGATGGTGTATGGAAAAAAGAATTATAAATCCATGATTTATCCAGCTTGAGTAACTTTTCAAAGGTTGAATGGAAGTTATTATAGAGAAATCTCAATGATCGTTCATGTATCCTATTAATTTTTGAATTATAAGATCGACTGTGGAACATCCAAGTTAACTGGCAATATTTGAATCGTGATACAATAAAAGTTCTTTTTTTTTGAAATAAAATTTTAACCATGCTTGACAAAACACTTAGTTTTCTATTTAATTTAAGACATAAATTAGCAACATGTTTTCTAAACTTTTGATCATTATCAATAGTTATACTTAGTAATTTTACATATCTACTGTCGAATATTTGATCATTTCATTCATACTCTGAAAATAGCAAATTACACGTAGTATTATTAACGTTTATATAATTGCGTTAAAATCGTCTCATAGCGATTAGTGTGCTATCTTCGAGTTTTTTATGACTTTTTCTAGCATAAACCAGATACATGATATCCCTGGTATCCATATAAACTCTCTTTTTAAACGGATTTGTGTCATCTGCAAAATTGTAAATTTTAGTATTTTTCGAGACAAAGTAGAGGTCTTCACATATATATTCAAAATAAATTGTCCAAGTACTGAACCTTGCAAAATTCCTTGCAATAATACCTTCCAAGTACTAATTTGTTGTGTTAAGCTTTTTTTCCCATCTATCACATAAACAACTTATATATTTAGGGAACTTTTTGTGAAGCCGTAAGCATACAATTTTGTTAGCTTTTCATAAAGTATGATTGGTTGTGTCAAAAGCTTTTGATATATCCATTAGGACTGCACCATCGTACCCATTATTATCAAAAGATTTTTTTTTTCAGTTTTCAATGAGAGGAAAGATTGTTGTTTGTGTATTATATCCTTTTCTATATCCACACAGAAAAGGTGACAGCTATATATGTTTTTATATAAGTTTTAATTATTTGGGTATGCATAATTCTTTCAAAAACCTTTGAGAATTTTGGCAAAGCATTCATTGGTCGATAGTTTTTATAAATAGGTGTTACATTATTTAATTTCAGGTTCTTGGGAAAATGGCATTCACCAACTATCTTTTTATTCCAGATTTAAGTTAGGAAAGGTCGACATTCACTTGATACCTCTTTTAAGCGTTCACGGGAATATGTCGTTTTTCTTTTCTTCTACGTTTGAAATTTCTCGCACCACTTCCCTTAAGTCTGTTGTGTTAAAATTGAAATTTGAATTTAATACTGTATTACATTTTATTGCAGTTATGTTAGGGTCGTTTTCAAATTTTTTATCACAATTCTACACATTCCGTCAAATTTGAGGTATTATTTTATTCACCTTCATCACATTTCAAAGAGTCAACTGAAATAATTTGCCAATTAGGAGCATCTGAAAAATAGAATAGTGCTGCTTCGATTGCTTTAACTAACATATAGATTTGCACTTTGTTATTAGTCTGCACTTTGTCTAACAGCAATGCAAAAATAACTTCATAGTTTGTTAATAATTTTCTTTGTTAGTCTACAACTCAGATTTTACCATCTGATGATAATAGCTGCACTCTGTAATGGTTTAAGTGTTTTAAAACAAACGGTTACTAACACGTCTCTATGTATGACCAATACATTCTTGTTTTTGACTACATCTCCAATATAGGAGTCAATTCAAACAGCGTCCTAATATAATTTGAGCAATATGATTTGAATCACCATGTTATCGATATAATTTCGACGTTCTTGCAGTTTCATAAAGCATCCAATTATTCCAGAAGACTCCATCTCTACTAAAGAGTCTTCGTCGTTAACTGGACATACATATTTTTTTAAATACTTTTTGTACCTCTGTGGTTCATTATCTTATCGCTAGTTTTATGAAATACAGGTTCATTGCGTCTTTTCGGAGAATTTTTAACGTAAAAGTTTTACTGAAAACTTGATGGCAGCGGTAATGGACTATTCAAAAAATACGTTTGGAAAATGCTCTCGACACACTGCAAACATGTTGCGAAAAATTTTACAGATGGAAACTGTAATATGAAACTGTGAAACAAAGCATGTGACATGCTGAAAATTTCTAATTGAATTAGTATTTTTGTAGCATGTAATATGCTCTTATTTCAGTTTCACGCTTTTCCTCCTATGTTTTGCGACGCAAGAGTTTCTTTAAAAAAGATGTTTCTCTCGTCCTTTTGCAAGAGAATGTCATCTGGAGAAATCGAACTTTTAATTTTTGTGGTAATATCATAATCACTACCCCTATGTTCCTGCTACCTGGCTTTTAAGTAGCTGTGACGTGTTATACTTGTGGTAGGTACTCACCACGACGCGACACGATAGAACCACGTAGCTGCAAAGTAAAATAATTTATGTCGAATTGGCAACATTCACAATAAGTTGCTTACACGCGAGGATATCTACGTCGTAAAAAGCTCATAACGTTACGTGGCTACAGCTTAAAATAATGCTACGTCAAATTTTCAACGTGCCTTGCGCTTAATTATTTTTTGAACATATAGGGCGGGCGCCCATCGAATAAACATTCGATTGGCGCTTATTACAAATTTTTATAGTTAATTTTTATAGTTTGGCTGGTTGTGCTAGCATTTGATACTGTCATTAAAAGAAATAAACTAACTGTTGATATTCTGTTTGATGCGTTGAAGTAAAAAAGAGAGAAGTACTCTCATTTTGAATTGAAAATTGTATGGGACAGAAAGTATGGTTGAGCTACCCTTCTTTTAAATACACGTAAGTTAATTAAAAACTGAATGTTTTTTTCAATAACGATCATGGTTATTAATTCAAATAAGCACTCACTTTTAGAATTTGTAGTGGGTGCTTATTCTAACGTAGGCACTTTATTAGGCGTTTAAGGTACTTTAAACCTCCTCCTTCACATAGCAAAAATTGGTTACCTTTCTCTTCAATGGTCGTAGTTCTGACCCAGGAAAAAGTTCTTTGTTGAAAACTAGTGTTAATAAATAGTCTCCTAAATTGTCTGTAAAGAAAGCTTTTGTGGGCATAAATCATCATGGTATATATGTGCTTAAATTATCTGTTTTAAAATTTCTGTCCCAAATGTAGAAAAATTAGTCACTACAAACAGATTGCTCTATCTGGTCTGTTAAATATCATATTTTACCTCACGCACGTTTTCAATCAACCCCATATATTTCAGTTTCTAGCGATTAAAATTTCTCACTTTAGAGAATAACTTAATTAATACAGTGGTAATATCGTTGACCTTTACATGCTTTTACTTGATTCTACAGTATTATTATCGCAGCAGTATTTGGCGAAGGCGTCAGGATATCTTTATGGAGAGTTCTCACAAAGGCCCCAACAGGAGCTCAACACGAAGGAAATATTTCATTGTACCAAAATTACCAACTTCTCTAAACAGAATATAGCAATTTGAAGGTGACAATGAAAGCATCATTATGAGCTTAACTTATCGTGGTAGCAAAGTCAGCTGTTAATGCTGCACTGAGAGCAATTCGCACTTTCCGCCTGTTCCTTGGGATGATACGGCAAAAACTGTTGCTACTGAAAGATAAGGCACTAGGATTGTCCTTAGTTCGAGCGAAGCCAAAGTTTACGATAATTTCCACCGAAGCGGTTACTGGAGCCTCAATTAGAGTAACATCTGCTTGTTGGCTTGTCAAGCGAGTAGAACTGACAGACACTGCAACGAATTTTACGATAGAACGTATGACGAAAGAGTAAACGCTATAAATTATGGAGATGAGTCTCTTCTACCAGCAACAAGGAATGGACAAAACTCAGCTGCTTGAGACATTTGGTATAGCCTTGTAACAAGAGTTTGCTATAGCATTTTTCACAGATTTTTTTTGGAGTATTGATCATTTCCATGACGTGGTCTAGAGTGAGTTTGTCTTTGTCTTTTTCGATTTTTTCTCGCCTCTTCTATTTGTCTTCAATCATATAGCTTTTCAACCATCAGATCCTTCCTTTTGTAACAATTGGAATTGTTCTCTTTCAATTTCAAAGCGTAAATTTTCAGGGAGTTGAGGATGATTTTCTGCTGGACCTTCTCACGTAGGACGTTTGTAGGACACTCCCAAATGTCATCTGGTGCAGTACTTTGCCAAGCACTGCACTAGAAATGTCTGAGGAATGTCTATGGAAGAAATTCAATTGAACGTGATCTGTTTGGCACCTCATGAACATTTTAACAGCGTGCAGCGCAGAATTTATCTTTTTATGGCATATGGTGTTGGCGGACAAAGTGGCCATGACTCTCCACACACTTCGCTAACGCATCGATAATCGGTGTTGAACTGTTGGACATTTGACACGACTTACCCTCTCAGCATTTCGTGTGGGCCATTTTTATCGTCCCATGGGGGAATTTGGCCACGCCCCACAGCATATTGTTTGAAAATTTTGGCGAGACAGGTAGTCGAGAATGATCTTGAATGGTCTTTGTTGGAACCTCACAGCACTCACCAAACACTATCACCTCAGTAAGATTGTCAAGACGATGATCTAGGAAAATAGGGTCCCACTCTTCTATCGGTTTCGTAGGATTGACGCAGATGTAACTATGGATGGTTTCAGTTTTATAGGACTCCAAGCTAAGGCAAGTACGACTCGGCAGGTCGTTTTCTCGAGTGAGGACAACCAGAAAGCGCCTATTTTATTTTTTCACGACCCCTACTATCTTAGCGCTTCGTACCCTGCCCAGCCAAATATATACGTGTCACAGTGGCCGTAATGAGATCAGAAGGAAACGGGGCAACCACACTTACTCGCAATTAAAGTTGCCCAGCAGGTTCGATTGTCCGAACTGCAGCCTCTTTACGCCACTTATAACCGGATTGCTTGTGTCACCATTGTGCGTACTTTATCGGGCCATTCTCAACAAGTAGGCCTTCGACCTTGGTAATAGAACTGGTTTAGGTGGCGTTTGTGCAAACTCATACGACGTTTTCTTGGGGGAAAAGTCTCAACATCCTTCGGAAGCAACATGGGTTTATGCGAGGAAAAATGCTTCTATATGAAACTGCTGAGCCCTTTTTTTTTCTTCTTTATATTTAATGTAGTGGACGTTGTCCGCTTTCTCTAAGTTCAATAGCTGATCTTTCCCTTCTCAGACATTGCGGAGACTTCATTTTGGTCATGGATAATAATTCTACAATCGTTATCGTGCTTAAATTAATTTCCAATGAACTGGACACCCAAGACTCTCTCGAAGAACTTGATTGTTGGTTTGGTGCTAATGCTAATAATAACCTCATGAGTGGTGGCTTCTTTCATATTCCCAAATTCATGTAAGTCTATGAGATCTAGAGTTATGATATATCCCTGGTTTTCATGCAGATGATCTTCAACGCGACTGACTCTATATAATTGGGTGTTTGGATCGGGCACTCAAGCGAAGAGCTGGACTGCACCGATTCGGGTTAAGACGACGCTAAGGGCAGACCTTTTACATTCGTTTAACGCATCATGCTCGTCGGCAACCCATACACAAACACAATGTCAATCGAGTTACCAAAAACTCCCATAAAAGAAAATTCGTTTGTGAGATAGGCTGCTCGTATATCCAGATTGTGATGTTCGTTAGTTCCTGCTGTGGCAAATTGAGTGTTCCATACCTTAGACTCGACCTGAGGCACCTTCCAAACACTCTTGTATTTAAATTGTGTCGGCCTCATATCTTTTCTACTGAGCCATTTTTCAAAACGATAGGCAGTAGCTCAAGCCATATAGTGGATTGATTTGTGGTATTTTATGTATAGGCCTTCTGGAATATCATCCCGAGAGCCTTCTTCAGTTTAGTTTGTAAATGTTTTTTCAATCGATATGGATACAGGTCGTGACCTCCATAGCAAACCATCGCTACCCACAAGAATCTAACCACACAAGCAGAGCCTTGTGATCGACGTAAAGGCTTTAAATGCGAATACGATTATTTTCGCCATTTGTTCAATGCTTTTTGCGTTGCAGCAGTCTGCATTTCTTTATTGAAGCACGAGGAGTAAAGGTTGAGAAAGGCCAAGCAATGCTGTCCAGTGAGTGGCCATGTTTGATTTTTTGCGCTTCGATTGGAATTTATGAGCAGGCATGTTTATTATGACAAGACACAAAGATTTCTGTGATTGTTGTATTTTCCGCTATTCCACATGCTGTTACACAGAGTATCGACAGCAATCAATTTAACATTGAGGGCAGTCTCAAGGGCAAACATGTCCTCAAGTGAGAAACCTGTTACTGCGAGCTTCTTGTAGAATCACTCTAGTATTCGTCGACGCTTGGGAATCAACTCAGTACAGTATCTGCTTGGGTCATATTGTAATGGAAATGATTGATGACGTAGTGGATAAAAATATTTGTGAAATAACTGTTTTTCTGGTTCTAACATCAGCCATGTTTCGCCTTGCTGTTGGGGAAGCGGCCGAAACTGATACCAAATATAGAACAGATATTCCCAACTTATTTCGTCGACGCAAATGAGTGTTCTAAGTACTTCAAGGCACGCCACGTAGGCCCATCTGGAAATATTGTCTCGGCAATTTGTTGGTTCTCCACGTTAAATACAACATTCTCATTCTCACATTCTTCTCATTCTCATCGGGTTTCTTTATGCAATAAATGTTTACAGCTAAATAACATTCAATTATTAGAAATTAGAATGTAAATATATTTTCTTATGTAGTAATTTTTAAAAAGACAAAAATATGCTTAACCTGGCAACGGCCTTATGAAGAAATTTCCAAAACCTACAAATAACAGACTTACTTGATCGATTGTGGGGTGAAATGTATTTTAAAATGCAAGTATATTTTTACATGTGGTAGGCTCACAATGTATATATTCAGCGTTTAATATATAAAAGAAATAAAATTATCAAATACCGATACGTTTTTATTTTGTTTTAATATCATACCCATTCAAACGAATGCCTGGAGTGGAACCAGCAACATTGGCCACTTGAATCGGTATAAATATTTGTTTTCGATCTCTTTTGCGACCATCGATGGCACCGCATTTTCCCTTAATTTCAGGAAACAATATAAAAAAATTCTCAATCAGTTTGATCTTAATCGTGATAATTTCATTTGTATTAGAAGCTCTCGCAATTCAGATAGAAAAACACCTGTTTTTTTTTTTCAAGTCGTTTAGTTTATATGTCTCTTTCTCTTTGACTCATGATAATCATAACAACACAGATTTAAAATCCTTGAAACTTTTGCGGCTGAAATCATTCCTATTATGACACCCTCCAAATATTTAGGATGTAAAAGAGCCACAATAAGTCATCATTAAACTTTAGGAAACATTATGTATCTTGAAAATTGCCGCGTTAAAGAAATATGGTAAAGATGAAGTAGCCTAAGTTGGGAAATAGGTGACGATGTTTTTTGCTTTTAAAAGGAGAAATCTCAAGCTTTCCATTAACAGCGTGTCATGTTTCATATTTAAGAGATATTTTATCGGATTTCCTGAAGAAAAAATTCCATGAAGGCAAAGGAATATTTTCAGTCATAGAGCATTATATTAAAAAACTTTTAATTGAAGAATGAAATCTAGATATACATAGATGAGTAAATATGTTAATAGTTTCAGATCAGAAATGCTGAAGGTTGATTATTCTCACACTAGTCGGGTAGCTGACAAGCACCGAACCTTACCAGTCGAGGTGGGGAATTCTAATGGTGCCTAAAAGTCAGTTTAGACTATGTCTATGAAGAATCAATATGTTGGGTGGCTGGCTTTACTTCAAAGGGATTGCCAACAGCCTATTTTGAAGGAGTGTAGTACATACGAAACTAGACATTTGAAAGGGCTAGGTTGGACTAGTATATTTAATAGCTTTCTTTTTACTTATTATCAAGTCTTAAAACTTTGCACATACGTCAACCAACATAAAATAAACCTAATTGTAATTTTTTTAATAACGAAAACGGAAGTTGTCTTGAACGAAATTTTTAGCAGCGCTGAATTTCATAATTTGACAAAAAATACCAAACCTACAACCTTCTTGGCATGCGTAGAAACTATATATGATGTTGCTCATTGATTTGAAAAATTCGAAGTATTTTTACGTGACAAGTCTTGTCAGAAACTCATTCATTAGCAAATGATCAATCCTCGAAAGGAAACTTAAATGTTAGACTATACCCGGAAATTTTAAAAAGATTTCACCTCATCAAGCAATCGAGCAAACAATAAACAGAGATCGAAAATGCCCAGGTTAAAGTATTTTAAACTTTTGTTTTTTGTTATGCTACCTTTATACTGTAGGTAAGAATTTTTATGCTACCTTTATACTGTAGATAAGAATTTACCATCTCGAAAAGATAGTTTTTATCAAGTGTGTCGTGCGCAATAAGAAATCTGTGCTACTATCCTTATAGGTTTAATACAGTATTTCAGAAATTTTTTTTTTGTTTCAGAAGGTTTCGGTTTCAGGAAGATTTTTTGAGCATCTGTTCCTTTTATTATTTTCGAAGTTTTTTCATGCGGATATATCGATATTTGAAAAAAATTCTGAAAATTTTTAGAGACCGGAATTTTTAAGTGGAATTATTAGATTTGCCACGACATATGGAAACGTTCAACAACGGGTCTTAAGCAATCATGTTATAGCTGATAGCTGAAATTCAATGTGAAATGGAGAAAAATCTTGGCATTGATGTAGCTTCAAGCAAGCCTAAAAAACTTGGCTCTAACCGAAAAAAATTCGATGAAACCCTTTTAAAAGATGTTCTGAAATTTTCACTGTCTTTTGTACTATTAAAGTATTAAAGTATTAACTTTATATAATAAGTAAAATAAAAGTAATTAAATATAACAGTTCAACCTACCAATTTCAAATGTCTAGTTTCGTATGTGCTACATTTCTCCAGAATAAGCTGTTAAGGTTTGGTAATCTTTTGGGTTCTCAGCTTCCCGACTACACGTTGAATTGAGAGAAACTTATGAACATGAGAACTACTTAATTAACCTCAAACTTTACAGCAGTAGCTAAGGTGGGATGCAAAAATTATGTATTTCTGATAGTAGGTTCATCGACATAATAGCCCACTTTTGATAACAAGCTATTGGAAGTTTATGGGGAAAGTGAAAAGAACAAAATGAAAAAAATACAGAAAAATAATACTCAGAAACAAAAGGTGAATGGTACAAAAATTAATGAATAAAAATATAAAATATTTTATACAGGTAGTTTATAAATATTAAAACACTAGTAAATATAAAACACTAGTAAAATTAAGTTGTAGATAAAACTGATGATTATTGTTTTATTCTTAAAATACACTTTTTATTTGACTCAATAATCTCTCTCTA
>JAUZNK010004190.1:0-10537 GCA_035046665.1 Euphysa ruthae | reverse complement strand
TATATTAAATATTTTTTTAATTTTAGTGAAATTTTACAAAATGTTTGGTCCTCCTGGAATGACATCCACTAGTAATCAATTAGTATCGAAGGTTCAAATACATGTATCATGCAAAGACCTCTTGGATAAAGATATTCTTTCAAAATCAGACCCTTTTGCTGTTTTTTATACAAATGTAAAAAATCCAAGTAAACAAGAACAGTGGAAGGAAATAGGGAGAACAGAAACCATGCAGAACTGTTTGAGTCCCAGCTTTGTTAAGTTTTTTGAAATTGATTATTATTTTGAAGAGTTTCAACTGTTGAAATTTGAAATTTATGATAGTGACTCATCATCACAATCTTTATCTGATCATGAATTTCTTGGAATGATTCAGTTTTCATTAGGAAGTTTGGTGGGCGAAAATAGAGGAAATATAACAAAATCTCTTGTAAGGAAAGATGGCCAACCCTTACTAAAATCTACTATAAATATTAAAGCTGAAGAAATGAACAATTGTAATTCCGAGGTTTCAATGTGTTTCAGGGGAATTAAACTTGATAAAAAAGATTTCTTTGGTAAATCTGACCCTTATTTGATTTTTTATCGACAAGCTATTGAACAAGATGGGTGTTATACTCCTGTTCACAAAACAGAAGTTATTAAAAACACACTGAATCCAACATGGCAGAAAATTAATTTGTCACTAAGAACATTGTGTAATGGGGACCAGTTTCGACCAATAAAAATTGAATGTTATGATTGGGATAGTGATGGATCCCATGATTTAATTGGAGTAACAGAGTTAACAATCAATGACATGGTTTCAAAGAAACAATTGACATTAGACTTGATAAATTCAAAAAAGAAAGCGAAAAAGAAAGGTTATAAAAATTCTGGTACCATTGAACTAACTCAATTTGACTTGATTGAAGTCCCATCATTTCTTGATTATATTATGGGTGGCACAGAGTTATGTTTTCATGTAGCTGTTGATTTTACTGCATCTAATGGTGTACCCAGTGATCCAAGCTCATTGCACTATCATAATTTGCAGCAACCAAATGAGTATGCACAGGCTTTGTGGAGTGTTGGTCAAATCTGTGAAGATTACGATTCTGATAAATTAATACCTGCGTATGGATTTGGTGCAAAAATTAATGGACAAGTTTATCATAATTTTAATTTGAACTTAACAGCTGATTCAACATGTTATGGTATCCGTGGTGTGTTAGATGCTTATCATCAAGCCATTCATAGAGTGGAACTGTATGGACCTACAAACTTCAGTCCGATATTAAATGCAGTTGCCCAACAAGTTAAAAATGATTTGAATAACAAGTATCATATTTTGTTAATTCTTACAGATGGTATCATAAGTGATAGGGATTCAACTATTAGAGCTGTAATTGAAGCATCAAAACTTGCTTTATCTATTATAATTGTGGGAGTGGGTGGAGCTGACTTTTCTGCAATGAATGTATTAGATGCTGATGATGAACTTTTAAAATTTGGAGCTTATATAGCAGAACGTGATATTGTACAATTTGTTCCATTTAGAAAATTTTCTGGGAATTTAGCTGGAGATAGTTTGTCTAGAGAAGTTTTATATGAATTACCGGGACAATTGGTGGGATATATGATGAAACATGGTATCAAACCGAAACATCAAATTTCTTCAGGTGGAAGTGCTCCCCCTTACCAAGATAACAATGCAACAGCTTATACTGGTCAGGGCTTACCACCCTACTTCCAGGCCCAAAATCAGCCCAATGATATCAACACACCTCCATACCCAGTAAGCCAATAATCTTAAAAAGCATTAGTTTTATTTTAAAAGGATTACTCATTAATATAGGATTATTTTAACCTGAACAAGTTTAAGCTTAAGTTTTATTTGTTTGCTCATTTATAATAGAAGTTTCATGATATATGAGGTGACTTAGAGGATTCAAATATGAGCAAACATGATTCAAATATTTATCACCTATAAAAATATCATGCGCTGCAGTATTTTGACCTGAAAAGTTTTAATTCTTTTAAAAAAATTTGTTGAATAATTTTGTGGTATAGACTCCTACCATTTATTTCCACAAAAACAAACACAAGCTGTTGCCTCAAAGTTTCTGGCATTGAAATAAAAGAGCGTTAGCTTTCGTTTTTGGCCTATAAATCATTTTTCAGGTATCACTTTTTGTAAAAGGGAACACTGAAATTCAAAAACGACACATCCAAAAATAACTCGTTTTTTTTTTTACTTTGATGCATGTCAAAAACCAGCTTCTCATAGTAGTTCCTTGGATATGCTGCCATCTTTTGTGGAAAACAGAGTCCGGTCCCTGAAAAATAGTAATTGATAAATTCGATTTAGATGATTAATTTTTTTATTATTCGGTTTCATAGAAAAATATCCTGAAGAAGTATCCAATTTTTTATCCATGTAAAATTTCCTCAATATTAATCTTTTTTTGGGTAGGATTTTGGGTGCTGTAAGTGGGTATCCTGGTGTAAAATTACTTTGCATGTCTAAAATATGCTACAATTCTTCTTTTAACTTGCATTAATTTGGCATTGATAAATTGTAGGATAAGCACTTTCAAAAAAATCCTACATGCAAAAGTTATAAATCTAATAATTTTTTGCTGAAATTAATACTTTTATAAATATTCTTTAGATAAGGTAAACAAAATGTAAAAAAAAAAGAAGAAAAATCATGGTACAAAATTTTTTGAGCGATTGGTTTGACAAAATTGAGATGTAGGCACTAGAGCTAATTAAAAAATTTTAAATTGAATAAAACTGAAATTCATTATGCCGGTTCACTTAAAATAGGGTTAACTAATATAAACTTATAAATGTAAATGTTTTACATGTAAATGTGAAACTTATAAATAATAAAATAAAAAAAGGATGAGATGTGGAAAATTATCATTTTTAGATTTTAAAAGACTAAGGAGTGCAGAAATTTTCTATTAGAAAATTTTTGTTGTAGGCATTTATTCCGTTCTGAAAATATTTTTAAGTGAGGCAAACTATTGCTGCTTTTATCAATATTTTGCATCCTGTTGCAACTTTTCATTGCACCAGCTCAAATGATGAAAAAACGTCAAGTAGTTTCATTTCTAAATATATTAATTTAAATTATGAGTACAGATGATATGTTAACCTGGGCTTTATGTGGATACGTCAAAATTTAGTGCAAAATTTTGTATATGTGGTATTAATTTAAATAATTCTGTCGAGTGCTTTTGTTTGAATGTCTAGAACAATGAGGCCAAATAACAGGTCACACATTGAATTTTGAAACCAATCCACTCATTATATGCATACCAATAAACTGTTAGCAAAAGTAACCTAAATAAGCATGCATTTTCTTTTAAGTGACTCTCTCTAATTAAATTCTCCTCTAAAAATTAAAATGATATTACGAAGGTAAACGTAGAATTTGTTTGGGGATTTTGTTTTTACCATTAATTAATAAGGGAATTTTTAACTTCTATTCTGATTGCTTCTTATGAAGGTAAAAGAAGGAATTTCTAGTTTGAAAATTATTTAAAAGAAATTTATTGATTAATTTTATGATGAAATTCAATAGTCTTCTGTATTCTTCTGTATTGAGTCTTGGTCATTATAGCTTTTTCATTACAACGAATGATTATAATATATATTGTTTTGCTGTACAGTTACACCAAAAGCCATTATTTCCAATTTTGCTGTTTATATATATATATTATTATCTATTATTGTAGAGCAAATAATTTTTTAAACAATTAAAAACTGATTTTTTCTTGAATATGTATTTTAATGCAGCAATTATTGGGTTTTAAGCTGTGGATATTTCTCATTAGATTTACACCATCTGAAATTATAGCCCTGTAACTTAACATATGTTTTATTTTGTTCAAGACACCAGCTGCTATTTCCTCCATTTGGAATTTCAGTCCTTGAGGAGAAATTTTTTCAGTCTGTTAAGTAGTAGGAAACAATGGCATATAGTTCGTCTAGAAATTCTTCCCGAGTTTCTAAAAAAGGAATACCATCAAATTATTATAAATTTTTTAACTTATTAGCCGTGGCATAGTAGTGTCCCCAGCTAAGAATCATAATTAAATACTAAATAAAAATTATATTTTTTGGCGTAAAGATATCAAGTAAGTTAATTCAAAGTAATTTAATTCCAAAATTTTAGAAAAGATAGGAAAAAGGGTTTTAAGTCCACAATTTTTTTACTATATTTTCATGAGTTGGTAGAACTGGTAATGTTTCTTTCATAATTCCCAGCAGGAGAAACATTTTTTTCCATAATGGTAACTTGACAAGTAGCGAAAAAAAATTTAAATTTCTTTTTTATCCAAAAGTACAGGCATTGTATCATTAAAATCGAAATTTGATCCTCTTTCAACTTTAATTTAGAACCATGTGCTGAAAATGTACTTAATAAGAGTTATTTGCTTTTCAATGTACCTAAAATGACGTCATCAAACTACGGGATTGTGTGTTTTACGTAAACATATTGTGCACTGAATGACGTTTCTCTTTTGCAAAATATTTAAAAGTAATTTAACTTTTGAAAATACGTAAACAAAAAAAATTTTTTCATTATCATCCATTACTATTTTATATTCTACCAGTAATATCAAATATATTGTGGCCCTCTTCATCGACGTTCAAGGCTTCATCTTCGCCTGTCAAATCATCGATCAAATATTCATTTGTTTTTACCATTTTGTTCAAACAATCTTCTCCATGCCAACTACCGCAAGTCTTTGAACAAGGCATTCCGTGCTTTATACAAGTACAATTTCTTGATCCACATTGGTTTTTGAGCGATTTGCAGTTGCATCGTATGATTTGAAGTGAAATTTTCGCTGGAACCAAAAAAATGTTATTCAGTTCCCAATCCACTCATCGACAGATAGATTAGGGTTATCACTTGTATCACTCATCATCCATAATGGAATGTGATGACATACCCGTAAACCATGGAAGTAGGCTGCATGTGACGTTGGCGGCAAATGTCCAGGTTCAAACAAACACATTTGCAGCACATATCGATATACCTCTGATACGTAAGTAAAGGAAAGGAATATAATCTTTGAATATTTTAAACAATAGCATCAAAATTGATAGTGTTTGTAGGTGTATAAAATGTTCAATTCAATAATTTAATAAATTGGACGTAGTTAAATACAATAATTATAAATGTTCGTAAATACTAATATAATCCAACAAAAGAAACATTACAAACAACATTTACACGAACAATTTTCTCCTTTCCACTCTTTCATTCGATGTTTAAAGATTTGCAAAAAGAGAGAATTTTTAATAAAGTTTGGGATGCTTTTCCTTTTTAAAACAGAACATCCATATCGGAGGACAATAAGAAAAGTATGATAGAACATGGGCATATACTAGCAACCTTGCTTGAGATATCGATAAAAAGTTTCTCAAGCGAATAGCAGCACACAATTTCTGATTTGCCTTTTTACAGATACTAATATTATGATTAGAAAAAGACACTTTTATCAATTTTTACACCTAACAGTTCAACCTCGTTTTTTGCAACAATTTTTCGTCAGGCTTTTTTTTCCAAGAAACAGTTGGAATTTTGAAGGGTTAGCGGCAAGGGAGTTTATAGAAAACCAAGTGCATATACGAATTAATTTAGCTTTTAGTTTGCTAATAACTAAATGAACAGAAGTATTGCTGGCATATGTAGTGTTATCATCAGCAAATTTACATAATTCAGTTTCTTCAAGAACAAGGAAAAAATCATGAAGATATTAAATAAAATAGACCTAAGATTGACCCTTGAGGAACTCCTTAAAAGAACATAAAGTACCTCTAGCCACTTACTATATGTAGGGCTTACTTTTACTCTCTGCTTACGTCGTTTAAGACAACTCTTCATCAAAAGTAAACGACGTTTTGAGAACGCATAGGCCTCAAGTTTGGCTAGCAAAAGGTCATGCCGGATACAATCATAAGCTTTAAATAAGTCAGTTAGAACTACCTATTAATCCCTTGCTATCCCAAGTCTCGTTGCCACTTTTGCAACAGATTTATCAACCTTTACGGAAAACACTGTCCTGAAATTCATAGAATATATAGAATTACAAACCTCATCTTATTGAGATCGTCACCAAATTTGCCACCATAAAGTATTTTGAAGGCATTAATGCTGACGGTACCAATATCTTGCTCGGCCCATTCATCTTTCATCTTTGTGGATACGTCACGAGTCTTCTTCCTTTTCACCAGCAATGTTCAGTCCATAGCTTTACCGTTTCCAAAAGAAGCTGATGTAGTATCGCAACCAGAAAATGCATGTGCAAAGAGAAAGTGGTCCCTTAAATTGCCGGTCTGTTGGGCAGCTTCTTTTACTCCACGTTTTGTTAGATCTATGTTGGTTAAATAACACATTGCCATTGTTTTCTTCTTTCCAGTGGTAAATAAACATAATGGCGATGTCAGTGTCATCTGCAACTACGATTACCTCTTTGTTTTTTTCCACTTGTTCTAACGCTGTTGAAACAACAGTTGTATCTGCATCACCGTCGCAATTAATCACTTCTTGACCGTCCTGTATCAACTTTACGAAAAGGAAAAACATCAATCCAAACTTGTTGTTTACATTTGAAAGGAATCTTTCTTTGGTGTATGGTCTTTGCTTTCATCTTCAATAGTGACTTTCGGACACTTAGGGTAACTAGCCTGTACGTGGGGTATGTTCACAAGATTTTGTTGAGTTTGATTGGTAAACAACGAAGGCTCTGAAGCAGGCTCCATAATGTCTTCTAACAAATTTCATATAGTATAAAGCTATCTCTTTGAACCAGTCTCCTTTCGACCATCGTACTCTGTGTAAGAGAATGGTCACAGTTAATGGAGGAGCCATTAACTGTGACCACAGCTGAATTCGTAAAATTTTCCTTGTTGAAAGCTTGGCTTTCAAGCATTACGATTTTTTGAAGAACGGGCTTGTCTGTCTTTCGCATCAGTCCATCTTTGAATAATGATAATGGTTCCTTTGTCATTTCTTGCTCAAAATATCTTTCGATGTCTTCGTTTTGTCTTTGGACTATGGCAGCAAATCGCGTGAAAAGTATATTTTGGTACATCGAAAAGGTTTTACCTTAAATCTTTACACGCAGCAATCCATCCAATGAAACCATTTAATCTAATCTGGAAGATAGTGAATGTAGATGTTCATCTTGGAAAGTAAAAGGGTTACGATCCTTAATCCAGTTGCACAGTTTCAAGCGATCATCCAGGTCTCTAGATTTCCTGTTGTTCCCCAACTCGATATGTTATTCACTGCGTTTTGTGATATTATAGGTTAGCTGATGCATAGATTCATATACGAAAGCACAATGGCTAAGGCTAAGCACCCACATATGTCTGACGCTGTCACTCAATCCTCTTCCTCGAATCAATCCTCCCCTTGACTTCACCGATATCATCAATGTTCCAAATCTAAACCAAAATTTACCTGCCCTCCGAACAACATGGTTGCCTTCAAGGAACTGCTGACAAAGCCATGGCTGTGTCTGTTGCAGTGATTGGATTTTATAATATGTTCCCTTGATGCAAATAAGTTTAGCACATCTGCTGTTGCTTCGAGATACATGTTCTAATTGCACTTACGTTCTGCAAAAATGAATTTTTTCAAGATTCCGATGTAATCCATGTACAAGAGTAACAATTTTGCTTTTCTCGACTTTAAAGAAAGTCGTCGAAGAAGGTTCTCAAGAGTAGCGGTAAAATCAGCGAAAATTTTTGAAACAAATAGTTCTTGTTTTTCGCCAAGTTCTATTGATTCATCTGGAATGATGCTTAAAATTTCTTTGAAATCTGATAACCAGTTGTTTCCTTCATCAGCTGATATTTCCACCGGCAAATTTATTAAAGTAGTTTCAGTTAAGAAGTGTGATCTGAGTGACTGATCAAATACTGATGTTACGTTTGCTTATTGAGTGATGTTATTAAGTTTTACCTGGCCGATGATGAACCTGAGAGTAAAGTAAATACAATTTCATCAGATGGATTGGGATTTATGATCTGAAGGAATGTGATAGAAGATTTAGATACCATGTTGTCAGATTTGTTTGCAAGTTGCATCAACCTATCCTAATTTGGCATTGGGCATTTTTGACTCTGGAAGAATAACTGATATGCCATAATGAATTAAGGTTGATTTCAAGTGGAAGTGTTGAAGATAACTTTAGCTGGAGAATTTGATCAACCTTCAATTTTGCTAGTCCCGCTGCAGACCGCCTAGTAAATTCCAAATTACTGAAAAAGTTTGGTCCCGTCTATCTTAAGACCTTAATAGGCTTCAGGAGTGGCTTGAAAATAACTCTATGGCAACAAACTCTGCGAAGTTTTAAATAATGTTCTTGGGAATGAAAACCTCACCTGTGTCTTTTGATATATGTGGTAATGTTATATATGTAAATAATGAAGTAGAACTAGGAATTATTATTGATTTTAAACTGACTTTTTCGAAGCATATACGTAAATTATGTACAATAGCAAATCACAAACTTTTATTTTATTTTGTTTATTTTGATTTAGAAGTTATTTGGATGTTTACAAACGAGAACCCTTGTAAACAGTTATGTTTTCAGTCGTTTTTATATTGCCCTCTGATATGGATTTTTTGCAAGAAAACTGACTATACCTTTATCCATCGTGTTCAAAAACTAGATTTACGGGTAATCTACAATAACTTCAAACTTAGTTTTGAGAAGTGCTTCTCTTGGAAAACGCAGTCAATACTTATGCAAAAAATTTACAGATTCTAATGCTAGAAATATATAAATTTATCAACAGACTAAATCAGACTCTAATGTTAGAAATATATAAGTCTATCAACTAACTGAATCCCGATCTAATGGGGAAAGTTTTCCTATAAAAAACCTTATTGTCTCAGGAATCGCTTTATTTTGAAATTCCGACCTGCGAGAGCACCTAGTTATGGACTTATTTTTAAAGCGTGTTTTCTGTGGAATAGTCTTTCCCTTAGTTATAAATGCTCCAAATCGTTGCCTTGCTTTAAATCAACTATCAAGGCTTAGATCTTCACGTCATGCGCATTTTTTGGTTTGTATTATTGTATATAATATTATAATATTTGTATTCAACTATGTAAGTGTTACCAACGTTAAATAAATAAATGATTGATTCCCTTTCCCTTTAATAACCCCAGGCGTCTTAATTGGCTTTATCAGTCTTGGTATAGAGGAGTTGAAAAAAGAACCATTGGCGATTACTTAAATCAAACCCATTCCATGAAATGTGACTTTTCTAAAAGTGAAATGTTAAGTAACGCGAATATATGAAAAGTTTTCCAGTTGGGGTACGTGCGATGTAATTTGGACACTTATATTACCTAGGTGTAGAAATTATATCGTAAACCAAACTTTAAACTAACAACATAAGGGAACATAGGAGAACTGAGTTGAGCATAAGGGAAAATATGGGATAATAACTAGCCAATCAATTAACGTTTCAACTATGAAAAGGTAGCAGAATTCTGCCATATCAGGGGTACTTCAGCCCTAGCATGTAAGACTACCAGGTTGTCCACAAGGGTATCAGGTAAAATTCTCTCAAAAATATTTTCTAATAAAAAATAAATAAAATAAACGTTTCTGTTGCAAAAAAACATCCTCTAATGCCGTCTTTATTTTTCCTATAACTAAAGTAATATTTTGCAGATTTGAATATTCATACTTTCAAGTAAACGCCTACTAATACGTCCGTTTTCATTTTTAGCTCACTTTCTGGTTATTTTAGAGTTCCTTTTTTGATGTAGTAAAATACACGCTAGTTCCATGTGTATCAAGATACTATCAAGAATATCCAAAGGTTTCATGATTTTCTTCTTGATATTTAGGATTTTTTTTATATAATTCGTTATTATGATGTCATATTATATCAGATTATTTTTATCTTTAGTTGATCTATACACCCTTGTTATTTTATCAGAAGCTGTAAGTGTCGTTTTTGTAGCTTTAAATGCACTGATATCTTTATTAATTTCATGGTGAAACTTGCCTTTATATTTATTGAATAAATTAGGGATATCGTTTTCGAAGTCAGGTAATTTTTTCATATCTATATATAGATATTCACATATGTAGGATCAATTTATTAGGTTGTAATACACAACTTAATAAATTGTTGTAATATAAAAAGAGCACTCCAAAATAAATAAATTATCAAGCCCTATAATAACAGTATTAATAAATGTTTCATATTAACGCAATTCTTTAGGTAATGAATTAATTTAGTTAATTAATCAGTGATGCAAGACATTTTGAAGGTTTTTGTCTCCGCAAATCTAAATTCCAAAAATTCGCCAAATATTTCAAATTTCAAACTATGATTCAAGTAGTTTAGATGCAGCTAATTACCCCGTCAGCTGCTAAAACTAGTTTCCAGTGAACATAGGCAAAAACAGAAAAATTTTTTATCCGATTGTTTCATATGATATTGAGGTAAAAACAGAAATAATCCAGTGTCATAAGCAGCACTATATTTGAATTTTGAA
>JAUZNK010004189.1:0-10537 GCA_035046665.1 Euphysa ruthae | reverse complement strand
CTTACTTACTTACTTACTTACTTACTTACTTACTTACTTACTTACTTACTTACTTACTTACTTACTTACTTACTTAGGTTATTAAAATAGCTAATTTGGTGATGCCGCTATCAGATTGTGCAATTGGTTTCTCATCTAAACTACCTGGTGGCTCACAGAAGCAAACCGAACTTCTTGATACTGCTAAAACTGTGTGTGAATCTGCTGCAAATCTTGTTTATGCTACCAAAGATGCTGCTGGAAATCCAAAGGTGGCTATTATTATCTTGTTTAATTCAGTGAAACATGAATTTAAGTAGCAATTGTATAACTCTTATTGAGAATTTGAAATACTTTTGTAAAATTAACCCCTTTTCAAAATCTGGAAAAGTTGAGAAAATTTATTTGAAAATAATCTAACTCAAGTGTTCATTTGGTTCTCTGAGCTTTAATTTTAAATAAATGATTTATTAATTTTCATCTATGCAGCATGTACCTTTCTTAATTTTACCGTAAGATAGCTCTGCATCATAACAGCTCCAGACTGTTTTGCTTTTTGGAAAAAGTTCATGTTTCCTCGCAACAGAGCTTTTAAGCAAAATTTCAGATTGAGTATAAATTTTTTTTCCCTTACACTTTCGTAAAAAATTTTAAACTTGCTGAATCGTAACAACTGTCACCAGTTGTTACGATTCAGCAACGTTTTCTAAAAAATTACTTTTTATGAAATTATAGATTGTACTCCTTTCAAAACCAAATTTATCTCCTCTTTTTTATAAATAACTTTTTAATAGTTTGTCTGATTTGTCTGTTACTTTTCAAATGATATTAGTGACAAAAATTGTTTCACTCATTGGAAATGAAGATATTGAAGTGACCAAAGTAGCTTATGGCATTTCTTATCTAAGTGTTCACAATTTTAAACTTGAAATAATATTTTCTTTTAAAATTTGGTCTTAATGAAGTTAGCTTGAAATTTGCTTTTGGCTGAATTAGGGTTGACGACAGGTAAAAAAATTGTCAGATGATCACTATTTAAGATTTTTTTTTACCTCAAACAAGCACCTTTTTAAAGCTAACCAACAATAATATATTCTTTAATTTGCCTTGATTAACTTGTGGTGATCTTTAAGGCTGTAAATCATCATCCTGCTGTTGATGAAGCGGCTGAAGATCTTGCAGAAGCTGTTAATGACCTCACGCAACAGTTACAAGAAACCGCTGTTGATACTGGTGCAGTTACAGCTCTGGTTGACTCACTTAATAGAGCGAGATCATCTGTAAGTAATTTTTAAAATTTGTGTTAAAAGAGTGTAGTTTATGTTTGAGAACTTCTATTCTATGCACGATGACCAAAGCTTTTGCATATTAGCATCTAGTATTTTTTGCTTAGAATTTTTGTGATATTTATAAAAATTTATGTTCTTTAGATCAATATGTATGTTGGAGATTATAGAAGAGATCCTCAAACTGCCAAGGAACAAACAGTCACTTTTGTGGAATGTCAAGATCAGATGGTTAAAGGACTAAAGGCTATTGCAAGTGGAGCACAAGACATGGTAAAATGAAACCTCTCCTATGTGGGGCCATAATGTGAACAAGGCCTTTGGTTTTTTGTGCTATCCCTGTCATAATTTTGTGGCATTTTGAATAATTATGTTATTGTATTGTTAAATTAAGCATCATTTATTTATTTGTTTCTGTATTCGTTTTCTGTATTTTAAATTAAAATAAAATTTTAAATATTGGGATAATTTAAATTCAGTATGATTAAAATAAAACTGGCTTCCGTCATTAGCTGAAATCATTGAAGGTTTTTATAATAAAAAAATACCTCTCATCAGTAGTCAGTAGTAGTCATTAGAACTCAGTAGGAGTCAGTAGCAGTAAGTAGTGGTTGTTGGTAGTTGTTAGCAACTGTTAACATCGCTTATTTAAATAATTGCAAGATTTCACTGATGTTGACAATTAAATATTTTTTGATAAACCGCTGCATCAGACTTTTTCTTCTGCTTAAGTGTAGTTAAATCCTTTAATAATGGTTTTTTTTTATTTTAAATGTATTAATTTTATTCAGGTTGGTAAATCTAACAGCAAACCACAAGAACTTGGTGCTATAAGCCAAGATATAGTGAAGAATTACCATGCACTAGCTGACAACACAAAGCAAGCAATCCGAGTTACTGTACAGCTAGATGTAATTTATGCAGTTTCTAATTTTGTAGCCCATTGTTGCACCACCCTTTCTTATATTATTTCAGCACTTAAAATAAAATCTTCCCCAAGTATGATGAAAAGTAAAGCGAGAAAATGTTAAATTTTTAATTTTATATGAGGTGGAAGTTAAAGAAGAAATTTTTTTTTTTTATATGAATACTGTGTACCTCGTTTAAAGTTTCTGTTGAAAATTCTTCCAAAAAGCAATTTTCTGAACACTTAGAACACATAGAGAATTACAATTGTCCCCTCACTGCCACAAATAACTTCTCAAGTTATATATCCAAAACTATTTTTGGTTACTTTTAATCATGGCGTTAATATTTAGATTGCCGAAAGATTAAAGGGGAGTGTGGATAAACTTGGAGAGTCTTGTGCAGACCTTGTCCAAGCTGGTGGAAATGTTCAATCTAGCCCTAGTGATGGATTTGCTAAGAAAGATCTTTCTGTAAAAGCTAAGGCTGTTTCTGAAAAGGTTTGATTTTGCTATTAAAGAAACTTGACCTGACAAGATTGCCAGTTTTTCAGTTCCACTTTGTACTATTTTAATGGTTATGCTAAAAGTAATATGACTAGTGAATCACTCTGCTTTTGAATGAGTGTTATTTTTAAAGTGCTTTCAGGTTTTTTAAAAAAATCTGAAAGCACTTTTAATGCAAATTTTGAACATAGGTCATAAGTTGAAATGCTTTACATTTAAACAAATAAATAATGCTGCTGTGATATATTTTTGGGGTGTATTTTTATTAGAATTCAAATTTGAATAGCAGCAATCTCAAAAGTTTTAATACCTATTGTAGCCAATCGAAAAAAAATTTTTTTTTAGTAATGTAACCTAAATTTGAGTATGTAATTATAGACATTGATATCATTACTTCAATAGAATAAACCATTTCTTGTCTTTTATTTGCTCCCTTTTCAACTTTGTTACATTAAGCACTATAAAATTTTGTACATAATTTTTTTATTGAAAATTTTTTTATTACTTCAAAAAGCTTCAATAATTTCAAATGTAATATGAATACAGCAAAGAATTTTGATTATTTTTTTTTAAGTAAATGGATTTTGATTTTCAGACTACATTTCATTTTTTATTTTTTTTTTTTTTTTTTAACTTACAGGTTTCATATGTATTGGCTACTTTACAAGCTGGTTCTGTTGGTACGCAAGAATGTATTAATGCTATTTCTACGTTAGCTGGTATAATTGGTGACATTGATACCACTGTAATGTTTGCACAAGCAGGGACATTAAATCCTGAAAATGAAGGGGAGACATTTGGTGACCATAGAGAATCAATATTGAAAACTGCAAAAAATTTAGTTGAAAACACAAAGAATCTGGTTGTTGCTGCACAAGGTAGCCAGGAACAACTAGCATCATCAGCACAAAACGTTTTGTCAAGCATGACCATACTGGTTGATAATGTCAAACTAGGTGCAACTGCACTTGGAAGTGACGATCAAGAAGCACAGGTAAACATAATTTATATTGCGCTACACTAAATACTTAAAGTTTTCAGGTTAGGTAATGGTTAGTTTTGATCTACTAAGCTTTTTGTTATCAATGCTTAGTCTAGAAACTGTATACGTAACACCATTTTAGTATTTAGTCTTTAATACGAAAAAGTATTAAATAAGCTGTCAAAATGGAATAAGTGTTTGGGAAAGCCCAAAAATTGCTAGTTTTTAAATTTGAAAAATTTCTAGAAAAATATGTTAGTTTTAAATGAATAAAAGTTTTTGAAAACTAATTTTCAAACTTTCATGTTAGGTGATGGTATATCACATATCAAATTTTTTAATATCGTCTTTTTCCTTGAAGTGAAAAAACTTTTACGCATTAAAGAAGTTAATACAGGTAGGTTTTCTGAGCTAAATGGAATTTTGATTACCGTATAAATTCTAATTTAGCGCATACTTACAAAAATAATTTCAATGTTCTAATTATTTAGTGTGCAATGAATTTTTAAAATAAAATATATTCTGATTTAATGCTCGCTGTTCTAATTTAGCTCGCTTGGATTTTCCATGTTTTTTTGTACCTGCTGACAAGAATAGATCAATCTCTTAAATTAAAATTAATGAAAAAAATGAAGAAACTGCACAAGTTGACACATCAAATTTCAAATTAGCATATTTTCTTCTACCAGTCTTAAAATATTAGCTCCACACCTAAGCATATAGGAATCTGGAGACCTTCAATCATGGTCATATTATATGAGACTTATATCAAATTTTAGCACAAATTCACATTTGACTCATGGTGGAAAAGTGATTTTGCTAAAATTATGACAATAACAAATGAGTACGGACTTGTCACTTTCATCCCTTAGATCTAGTTCAGAATTTTTTTTTGTTTTTTTTTTTTTTAATTTTTAAGTTCCAAGTCTATAAGTCTATTAACCAAATGGTAAACCTAAAGTTGAGTGTACCAAGCGCGGTGTATCCATATTTTTAACTGCTTGTGGTATTTTCAATTGTTATAGTATCCTAATTGCTTATAAGTGTCATAATATTGTGTCCATGGTTGTTGAAGTAGGTTCCATATAAGATAGGTAAATAAATAAGGTAGATAAGATAGGTAAACATATAAGATACAGGAATCTGGAGAAAAAATAGACGTGAAATTGTGACATAAACCAATGAATGTGTCCTATCTTTTGTCCTGTTTCAATTATCTTCACTGCGATTGCATATCAATCATGCATCAAGGAATAGAATCATCATCAGCTTGATATTCTAGATGAACCCCCACGTTTGGCAAGACATGGTAGAAATGCACTCCAAGGACAAGTATGTCAGTAGAAAATTTCTGGACAATTGGTATTTCTGCAACATCAAACATCTTGGCATCGATAATCTCATTTCCAGAAATGGGTAAAAGAACTTACAGAAGACCCAGATGAGTTACTGTAATGCTGGAATTTTTTTCTATCGATCCAGGGAAAGATTTTTTAATTCTGTAAAAAGGTGCTTGGTTTGTAACTAAGAGTACTTAATGAAATCATTCTATTATGAGAAGACATTGCATTGTTAAACACAGACTCTCATATTTTTTTTATAGACTGTTGCTTACTTTTTATAGATGTCATGAAAGCAAATTTCTTTTTCACAGCATTTGCCAAATCAGCTGGAATCAAGGGTACCTTTTACCTTCAATGTACGAAAGCCATGAAGTTTGGCTAGTATCCATTGAGCCTTGTTGGCAATATGGACAAGACAAATCAGTCACGAGAAAAGGGGAAAAATCACTGATAATTCGCACTTCTGGATCAGAAAAACTTCACCTCACAGTAGTCCTAGCAGTCATGGCTGATGGTAATATCCATTCACCTATGATCATTTTCAAAGGAAAAACCAATCGAACAACACAATATCTCATAGTACCAGAAGGTTTTGTGGTTACAACCAGGAGAAAGCTTGGGTAGACAAGGAAAGGATGCAAATGTGGCTGAGAGAGATTTGGATAAAGTATACCCTAAAAAAGCTGGTAGAGTTTCAAAAGATCTTTATAAACGTTGGATTCTTTCTCTGCACACAAATGCAATTCTTTGTTCAAAATCATGTCTGAGAATGTTGTCGGCGCATTGGAAGTCCCAGGTGATTGTACATCAAAAACTGTCCTTCATAAATCATAGGAGAATTATGTGCTCAATGAAATCAATGCAAGCCTTGACAACCCCAAATTCAAGTTACCGGCTCCAACCCAACAATTAATCGTTAACTGGGTTTTTACTACCTACAAGTACCTGCTCATAAAGAAAGACATGATCATGAGTGGATTCGATTTACGCACGTCATGTATGTATGTATCACATCTGGTGATCCAAGTAAAGTCCACAGTAATATGTTTTATCAAAATATCATGAAGAATGTGTTGGTTGAAATGAAAGATCATTCCAAGGAACTAATTGATGATGATCCGTTTGCAGTTGATCAAAACATTGAAAGCACATTGGAAATTTAAAAATTTAGAATATACGACTATATGATGATTATATGCGTACGAAATTAAAAAATGGAACGCTAACATCAAATATGTTTTAATTTAAGAAATCAAATATGTATAAAAAGGGCTGCCACCAGCAGATATTTAATTGTAAAAAAAAAGTTTAATAAGAAATATGTTATTTGTCACCATCTAAAAGTTTTCCCTGGGCACTAAATTAGAATTTATGGGTTGTTATTATTATTATGCAATATTATAAAACATTAAGGAATATATGCATAGGTTTTTTTCTTTGCTAAAATGGGTTAAATTTGGGCGTTGTTTAACTGATACTCAAGAATTGTTTGTTATTTCCTTGCAGACAATGTTACTCATGGCTGCGAAAGATGTTGCTGTTGCCTTAACAGATTTGGTCAATTCAACTAAAAATTCATCTGGGAAGGCAGCAACTGATCCTGCAATGGATAATCTTAAGGTTTCTGCAAAGGTATAAACTATAATCTAAATATAATCTAAAGGCTCTGGGATAAGTTTTTATATGAACTATCATTATTTGATTAAACTAACTTGTGTCTTGTGCATTATTTGTCAGTTTTATAGGTAATGAATAGGAAAGAAATGCAATGCACTGGCCAGACTAACTGGTGTACTATCAGTTTGCGCTTGTTAACATTAATTTTGAGTTGGCAAAATTTTACAGGGAATTTTTATAGATTTCTAGTACCATAAGAGTTAATGTAGTTTTAGGTAAATCATGTGTTATATTTTCTTTTGTTATTCATCTCCTTAAGATAAGACTGACTTTAAATAATGCTGTAACTAGATAATAATTGCTGTGCAGATTTTTTGAAGTCTTGATTGGAATACTGCTAAAAGTATTACAAATAACCTGAAAATTTTGTTTAATTTAAAATTCGTTTATCGCAGAAACTTTCCCGTGAAGAATTTTCTTTTTTGTGCGTTTTAGGCTAATCTGCAAAATATTTATGGTCTTCATTTCCTTCAATATTTTATTAGCTCTTCAACAAGTGTAGCGAGAGCCCTTATAAAATCACGTCTTTCCTTTCGTTACTCAATTTTTAATAAAAATATTTTGACAAATTCTATGGAAATTTTTTTACGATGTTTAGGAATGTTTTTGAAGTTAGAGGACCATGAAGCCCACCTTTTGAGCCATTTTGTCACTTACAAAAAAAAATTCTGTTTTTTGGTGCTTGGCCTGAATAAAATCTTTTATTTATTTATTTTTTTTTTTTTTATCAAATTTTGGTAATATCAGAGAATATATAAAATATAGAAAAATTGTTGACCCATTTTACCACCTGTTACATTGTCTTGGTTTTTGATCATCAATTCTGATATAGCCAGTTTCTGATGCAAAAAATAATGCATTTTTCTTCAAAAGCTAAATCAAAAAATTATTGCATTTTTTTTTCAAAAAAGATATCTTACTGCTTCTTATCTCTGGATTTAAGAGTCCTTAATCACACTTCTACCAATTACATGATTTAGTTATTACTTACTTGCAAAAGTTATCCTTGTGAATTTTTGTTAAATGCACGCAAAATTTTTGGTATCCGAAAGTAAAATTTGTAAAAATTACATTTTTTTTTTTGCTAATTGCAATAATGGTTAAGTAGATTTTTTGAGATTATCTATGTTTAGCTATGTTTTAATTTTTCACTTAGACTATGGTAACTAGTGTTTCTTCGCTTCTCAAAACTGTTCGCAGTGTTGAAGATGAAGCTTCTAGGGGTGTGCGAGCTATTGAATCAACAGTCGAAGCAGTTAAACAAGCAGTTATTGTATGTACTCTTTCACTTTATATACTTTATACTACTATCAATGATTAACTTTTGACTCTGTTATGTTTTTTTTTTTTTTTTTTTTTTTTTTTTTTTTTTTTTTTTTTTTTTCTAATAGTTTGCTCAATTAGTTATATATAGGTTTGTTGTTAGATTAATTTATTTGTTCTCAAATTTGCAGATTTTAGGGCACCGTATAATTTATCATTTAATATATTGCTAAGTTTTTAATAAGATTTTTTTGTTTTAACCCAAAAAAGGTTTCATTGTGTAAGTATGGTTACGTCTTATTTCTTCGAACGGGATAAATTGTAACATGTTTTGCATAGTTTTCTTTATACACCAGTGTCTTGTGTATCTTTTGAATTTTTTTTAAGCCATAAAAAAGGTTAACGGTGTTTTAAAGTTTTTCTTTTGTATAAGATTTTAAAATTTTGTGAAGATCTCAAAATTGAGTCATGATTTGAATGAATTGCTAAAATTTGATTTGTGTGGATGCCTTTAACTTAACTTTAACTCTACCCTTTGTTTTAGGGTTCCCTTATCGTAATTTTAGGGTTCCCTTATCGTAATATCATTTTATGATGTTACTGTTACAAATGTGGCATCAACTTTATCAATCAAATAAGTTATAAATAATCCAAAATCGAAAAACCTGAATTTTCAGATTACTTACAAATAATGCAGCTGTTGAATTCAGCATAACATTCTGACAAAATATTATAAAATTTTATCTCATTTGACCAAATTGAAATTTTAGGGAAACGTGCCAATTTGAAATCAATTAATTTATTATTTTTATGCCCTGTCAGTTTTATTTTTAATATTTTTTGAATCTTCTTAGAAAAGGAAAATTTTCTTGACAATTGAACGGATGGTTTTCTCGCTAAAGAAAAAAAAGCTATCTCTGGCAAAGTTGACAGAGTTTTGTGATTCCCTTCACTTTTTTTTTTTGAAAAGAGAAAAGAGAAGTCACATTTTTTGAGGAGAGAAGTCATATGACGACAAAAAATTCTTATTCAAATTTGGCAAAGAAAAAAATATATTTTTTCATAACATATTTTGATTCTTTTGAGAATTATTTTAATGAAATGTTACATCAAATAAATGGTATTTTTGCCTTGGAGCTGGGAACATTAAAAATTTGGTCTAAAACTTATATTTTTTGAGTTTTCTATGAGATTTTATGTTCTGTTCATAAATTTTATGTTCTGATTGTTCATAAATTTAATTTGAAGTTAAAAAAAATATGATTATTTTGGTGCGTTTTGAAACTAGTATTGATCCCAGGCGCTCAAAAATGTCATACTTTGTCCAGAAATTTATTATTATGATTTTTTTTTTTAAATAATCATTTTAGTTATAGTAATGAAATTTTTTTTAAATAGCCGTATTTATCTGTTTAGAATTTACAAGTTGGGGAACCAGAAACAAAGGCTTCTCCTGAAGACCTCATCCGAGCTACAAAAGGCGTTACATTAGCAACAGCCAAAGCTGTTGCAGCTGGTAACTCTGGAAAACAAGAAGATATTGTCCAAGCAGCTAACATTGGTAGGAGGTACTGCACAGAGCTACTTATTGTTGTCAAGGTAATTTTTATATTTTCATTGTTTCAATCGTATTGATTGGTTAGCAGGCTTCCATTTGTATCATTTGTTACATTTGAATTTTCATTATTGTTTACACATGAATCGTAGACCAAACTCCCGAGGTTCTTCGATGGGCTTTTATGAGCTTATGATTTAATTTTCTTTTAAGAAAAATAGAACATAGAATTAACTTTGACAAAGTTCTAGCTATTAGATTTATTCTTACATTTAAATCTACATTGAAAAGTTGACGAAATTGTGGTATTCTTAATTCTTGTTGAATATTTCTGGCACTTAAGTATTTGTATCATTTTTATTCATTGTAGGCTGCTGCATTTAATGCAGACTCAGAACCGATTCGCGTTGCGACCGTTATAAAAGGACGTGATACAGCTCAAGCATATTGTGAGGTACTCGATCATGTTGCATCTGTAATAGTTCACCCGACGCCACAAAAGAAACAACACCTAACTGTTCTTTCAAAGAAAGTTGCATATTCTGTCGGCCAACTTGTCAAATCAGCAGAGGAACTCAAAGGTTTTTATTTATTTTTTATTAGAAAATTCCTTTGTGATATTTTTTCTTGTAAAAGAAAAAAAGAAATAATTCTTGAATTGTACTTGAACGAGATTTTTTTTTAGTTTAAGAAAAAAAGTCATAAGAGTATTTTTTATTCAGTCAAAAATTTTTCTTTATTAAAAACTATTTCCTTTTTAATGGGAAAGGCTACGTGTCTGAAACTTTTTGGGGAAGGTATGAACGACCAAGGAAGTGTCATAGAAAATAAAAATTTTGAAACAATTAAGATTTTTTTTTTTTTTTTTGATTTTTTGATTGGTTGATTTTTCGATTGATTAGATTTGATTGTTTTTCAAAAATTTGAAAGATTGCTTTTTTCTAATTTTTTCAAATTTTTAGCAGTATCCCAAATATAATCAGGCCTGGAGGACCCAAGATCTGCTAGTATAGCTATAATTAATTGTGTGATAATATATA
>JAUZNK010004188.1:0-10537 GCA_035046665.1 Euphysa ruthae | reverse complement strand
TAAAAATAGGTTAAATTTTTAGCAAATGGTTAGAATTGGTGCTATGAGTCCCACAGGGATCTATTTTAGGGCCTATTTTATTTAACATATTTATAAACGATTTATTTTATTTCATAGTCGAAACTGAGATTTGCAACTTTGCTGATGATAACACTTTGTATACATCTAGAAAAAAATTAGAAACAGTTTAAGTAATCTACTTGTTGCAAATCCCTCTAAATTCCATGTAAAGTTTTTGGGTGTCCAAAGCGTTGTTAGTATATATATTGATGGTTTAGAACTTAAAAGTCTAAAATTTTTAGAGCTATTAGGTTCTAAACTAAATTTTAAAAAACATACTGCAAAATTTTGTTCTAAAGCAAACTACAAAGTAAGCCAATTAATTCATTTAAGAAGTGTGTTAAATCTCGATCTATTTTTATTGCTTATATTTTATCAAATTTTCATTATGTCCTTTAATTTGGAAGTTTTGTCGAAAAAGAGAGAGTCATATTTATATTTTTGTATTTATATTTTGTCGAATAAATTCATAGTAAATAGAGTACACAAGAGGCCACTTAAAGCAATACATAATAACTTTTCTTTTAACGTCGAAAAATCATTAGCTACAGAAAACACGTTATCTACTCATGTTAATCACCTTCAAATCCTCATGACTGAGGCTTACAAGTCTATTTTTCAATTAAATCCAGAATTAAATTAAGACCTTTTTGAACTGAAAGAACGTCCACATAGTCTTAGAGCTGAACAACTTTTAAAACTACATCTACTTTTTCTAAGAGTTATGGTCCAAATTCCATAATTTTTAGGATTAGCATTCTTTGGAAGTCTCTTCCAAATGAATTAAAAATTGTAAAAATGTAAAAATTGAAAAAAAAAAAGAAAAAATTATTTAATATTGCGAACTACACCAAGAGAGTTAAAAAAATATTTTATTGATCTTTTATTTATAAACATGATACTTTGTGAATAAATGTATTTCATCAGAAAACCTGTTCCATATAAAGGGAAAGTTCAACAGTTTTTGTTAAAGATGCTATCAATATTGTTCATGATCTAATATGAAATAGTTTCTCTGTATTAAAAAAAGTTAGTAGATTTATTTTCAGGATTTCTAGGATGCAAATTTTTGCGTTTGCGCATGACATAATATATTAATTGGATTTTAATAATACTCATATGCGCTAGTAGTACATGTAGTGCTAACATACAAGACTCCCATTCTTGTGCCCCACATTTGATTCCTGGCTAGCGCATAGCTTTGTTTTACTATGAGCATTATCTTTTCCAATATAGCAGTTTTTAACTTTGGCTTGCCAACAAGTTTTCTGTGCTTTTGCAAACCTTTTGGATTCAGTAAAAAGCCTAATCATTACTAGATATTGCTGTTACCTTTAGTTTAAATACTTGATAATCATTTTTTGATTTTTTTTACGCCAAAATACCGGTAGATCCATATTTTAAATTTAGTAAATTTTATTGCGCGCCAGTCAATAAAAGAATGCTACGTAAAATTAGTTAAAATTAAAATGTAAAATGATTTCAAGGAAAGGAAATCTCTAGTTTGATGTGATTTCTAAGCACAGAAAATTTAAATTCAGGTCACAAATGCGAAAATTCAAAATTAATGTTTTTATTGCGGTCTTTAATAGAGAGACAATACTTGGATGGGATTAGTATTTCCTAATAGCAAATATAAGAAGATCTCTCTCAAAAACACTTGGATTTTTCCAACGAGAAACATTTAGGTTAGTTGTAATATCAGTAAAATAGTTATTGGAAATTTCTGCATCCCTCGCTTCGTCCGAAATCAAGATACAATTTTCTTCCAAAGAGATTTTTTGTGCTTTTAATGTGAGTAGACTTACTTGACAAAAAGCGCACAGACTTTTCAAACAGATTTTTGGTTTAAAGATATGTCAACGTTATCAAAGTATTACTTTTTTTTCTTTCTTATTTAAAGCTGTGATACAGTTTTGTTGCTTTTCGTATTGTTTAAAATCACTAACACTGGCGAGCTCGTTTCAGAAGTTCTTTTTTGATACAAAAGGTTTTTGGATTCCTGTTACAAATTTTTCCTTATACGGAGCATATTTATTGAGAGTTATAGAAAATCAGTAAAATTAAAAATATTAGAACAATTTAAAAAGTCATCATATAATTCCTGTCTAAATTCATCGCAATTATAATCTGTAAAATTTCTATAAAAATGTGTAAAGGCCTTTGCTTCTCTGCTTTCATTCTAACCATAAAAAATATTAAAGTATGGCAATTGCTAAGACCGGTTTCAAAAATATTTGAAAATTTAAATGAAGCTTTGTTGGTTAAGATTAAATCTATGCATTTACTTTCAGAAGATTTAAAACAAGCTGCCTCGTTTATAATGCTGGAAAAATTAAAAATATCTATAAAGTCTTTTAGAAATTTATTTGTAACTTCTAGATTCATGTCGTTAATGATAATGATATGCTCGTATTTTAAAAGGTAAAAATCAAGAAGGTCAGACAAATTATACAAAAATTCACGGGCTAACCAAGAATATGGATTATATACAGCTACTACAAGCCATTTCCTAATTCTATAACTAATTTCAAAAGATATAGTTCGTAATGAAGGATCGATTTTAAAGCTATCAAATTTTTTTGAGGCGATGTTAGATATATGATATATACTAAAATACCACCACTTCTGCGCGTAAAATCTAACCGATAAGCTCTTTTAAAGTCATTTAGGAGAAATTTATTAGTTGGAAGTGAGTCATCTATTTTAGTCTCAGTCACTACAAAAACATCAACATGAGTAATAATAATCTCTGGAATGAAATTAATTTTCTTACTAATAGAGTTAATATTTAAATTAGATAGTATAGGATTTTTGTTAGGATTTTTAAGTTTTGAATAGAATTAAGTTTAGCATGACTAGTAGATAGGCATTGGCTTGTAGTGGAAAAAGAAAACAAGGGACGTTTTAAAGTTAGTCAAAAATTAGAAATATTATTTAAAAATCCAATTAAGTTGTCTGCGAAAACATTTAATCCCCTATCCGAAAGATGGGTACCATCATGGTAAAGAAATTGCCGTTGAATGTTACAATTGTTGAGAAAGAACAAGTCGTTTGCCGGACACAAACCAGCCAACAACGAATTTGCATTTCTTCGTCTGGTATAAAAGCTTTGGTCACTACGACATATGATGCCGGAAACAAAAACTCTCGTGAGTGATACCACTCTTTTTACACATTCGCGCAATTTATAATATTGTTGGTGATATCGTTATCATTAAGAGGAGGGCGGCTCTGGTTTCGTGGAACAAAGTCATTTGTTCCATAATCAATGACGGCAATGTCTTGAGACATGTCTTCCAGAGTAGGTTTAACGTGATGACTATTTGCATTTGTCTTAGCACCAGAGAAACATTTAAAATAGGATTTACTAGTTGTGGAATAAGTATTAAAATGATTTCGTATAATATGGCTTGCCTACTGTCCAAAAAAACCACAACGTTTTGTTTTTTGTCCGTTAATCTGTTGGGTTTGAGGTACAGGTTGTGGTCGATTTTCGGAAACAGTGTGTGTTGGAAGTTGTGGTTGTGAGGTCACGTGTGCATAATTTAGTTCTCCAGGTACAAATTGTAAGGGTTTTCTAATTCGGCTGGTGTTATTGTTTATGGTTTGAGAAGAAGGTGCTTGTGAGTTATTAAAGACTTCTAGAGGAGTAAAAAATTTTCATTAGAAAAAGTAAAGTTCGATTAGTTACTACGTGAAGATTTGACAGGATTTTTAGGACGTTGAAAGTGTTGTGGGTTCTTTTTAGGTGTTTCATTATTCTGTGTAGATACAGGCAATTTAAGATGGTTTAGATGTGAAATGTCCATTACAAGCATATTTATTACGGTTTTTTAGTTTTTAATTCTTCTATTAGGTATTCCACCTGATTTTTAAATGATTTTATGTATTTATCCAATGTGTTGTCTACATTGTTATTGTGCTTTGCAAGTTCAGTTAAATGTTTTTTAAGTCAGTTTGTTCGTCGCCATCGTCGTCAACTTGATCAAATTCAGCAGGGAACTCTGTTGCCGACTCGTCAATTACGTCTGGAGCGGTAATAACAATAGTTCCGTTTTTCTTGTAGGATAACGAACCATCTTTAATTAATTTTTCGATTGAGTTACAAGTGTCCCCGACGTTAATAGAATTATTAGCTTTTTGGATAAACTTTGAAATATCATTATTATATTTACTTCATCAATGATGGCCGTCAGTCAATGATGACAATATTTATATTCAACATTCTTCAAATTGTATATACTTTGTCAGAAATTAATATGATTTTCGCAGGTGATCATACCTTTGGCTATCTCAGGAATTAATTTTCCTTGGTTTGTACTTGTGACAAAAAACCTGCTGTTAATAAAAAACTTGATTTCTAATAATTTTAAAACATGAAAACTAAATCCCAAATAAATTTAGCAGCCTCCGGTAACAGGCTATGACGCGCCCTGCTAAGTAGATATTTGATCTGAAGCATCACAGTACATCGTTTAGCATGTTTTAAGGTGATTCAAGAGTTTCCATTTTTTCATACATTTAGGGGTGAAGACATGGTCCGCAATCAATTTGCTGTCGTAAAAGTAACAACAGAATTTCCTAGAATATTAGGCGAAAAATGTGTTCTTTGGAATTAGATATTTTCCACCATGTATTTATCATAGGTAGTTTAAAACCAGCTAAACCTTGTCTCACTGAAACATATACCTGACGCTTTTAAATGCTGCGCGATTGTTTTTCATCAAATATTGTGAATGCCAAGGTGAAAAAAGTTGAATTTTGTTTATTGTTACCAGGGTACAAAGCAGTGTAGGTTAGTTTGTGTACCTTTTTAAATGACCGGATATTAAGTCTTTACTTTTATCTTAAAATTGATGGAAGTCTGCTGATCATCCGTACGAAATGTAAAAGTAAAATACAAAAGAAAACAAACAGATTACTACTAATTAATTTATTTATATGTGACGAGCTGGATGACGTTGCTTGGAATATAGTCTAATTAATTTATTTATATGTGACGAGCTGGATGACGTTGCTTGGAATATAGTCTAATTTTTTTTCTAAATTCAAAAGAGCGCGGTGACAAGTAATGATATTTTTACGACTTTTACATGAGTGGAGATGTTGAAGAGTTGTTTTGTTAATTTTAAATCTTTAAAATTTTTAATTTTTAAAACTTCGTAAAAATTGAGAAAGAATTTTCTGTTAAGGTAATAATATGCTTTTTATTTTATTTCATTTGGTGTTTTCACAAAGGTTCTTGAGTTAATTTATTAATTTTTCTTTTTTTTTTTTTTTTTAGAAAGGAGGTAGTAAAACCAAAGTCTAGACCTTTTTAAACATGTGGTAGATGTTTTAACTATGGCTAGTATAACTTAAATTTTTCAAATTTGGTATTTCACATTTTGTTTACTTTGATAAAGAGGAATTTCTTGTTTTCAACAGTGAAAACTTTAATATTTTGTGAAAATGAGGGATATTTATTTAGGGATATTAGAGAATGGCACAGTAAAGTCAAAAAGTTTAAATGCCTTAACTTTTGATATATGAAACATTTTTGTTTTTTGCGTTTAAAAAAATTTTTAAATTGTGGATATTCGGGTACTAACATAGTGATATTTGGAATTGTAACCATGCCCCCAGCAAAGGCTGATATGTTTCATTTATTTATGTTTTTTTTTGTATAATGGGTATATCTTATATATCTGTAACACATGTTAAAGTTCGAAGGCTGCATTTCTTTTCGATCAAAAGTTATTCGCTATATTCACTTATCAAGATTTTAACGTTGTTTTTAATTTCAATTTAAACATCAGGGTTTATACAAAATACATCAAGAAGTTTTCAGCTAAGCATATGCTCTTTTGTATCACGTGACTAGAATTATTTTTTTAAATTTTGCTTTTATTGGTTATATTTTTTGCAAATTTTTCCTTATGTGAAGAAAATTTTCTGTTTTCAAATTATAAAATGAGCATATTTTTGCTCCGTCAAAAGTAAGAAAATTTTTGTGCAAGTGTTACAATACAAAAAAAAATTATAATTTCCAAAACATAACCTGATGATAATGTCATGTAAAACATTTTCGCATTCTGTTTTTTGCCCCATATTTGTTAAAAAAAGTTTTTAATTGATGAAAAAATAATTTATATCGTGGATATTTCAATAAAAATTTTGTATATAAGTAGGTATATATAAGCGAGTATTTATTCTGACACAAACAAGTTTACATACGCCATAGAAATTGCAACAATGTAATAGAAAAAACAATAACAACAAGAATATTAGGATAAAAAACAAATGGTGACAAGGATAGACACAGAATTTGTATGTCACAACAAGATTTTTCCGTTATACATCACGCACAAAAACATAGAAATTGATTCAGCTGAAGCATAGTAAAAAAAAGAAAGTAAAAAATTGTAAAAATTGAAAAAAAAAAAAACAATACAAATTTTCGTTACTCAAACTTCTACATAAGGAAGTAAAATTGTATAGAAAGTTTCCTATTAAAAAAAAAAAAAAAAAAAAAGAAAAAATATAAAATACAAAAGTTTTTGTTCGGCTAAAAATATTTGTAATAGACGTCCTAAGAGGTGGCATTTATCAAAAATATCACATTTCAGGGGGCGTTAATTAGAGAGACGTGAAAAAGAAGGGAACGTTAATTAGAAGATTTAAGGTAACGGATTATTCAAAAGTGAAACACGAAGTATTTATAACTCCATAAAGAAGAACGCGTGTACAGCTACGAAGAAATGTTTAGTCAAAGAACCTTGTGCGAATTTCAACAACTACTTTGAACTCTTAAAATATAGTATTGGAATTAGAAATAGCATGGTTTTTAATTACCCAAAGTAAAATTGAAAATTACTAAACGATCTTTTTACTTCATGGGTGTTAGAATCTACATTGAACTTCCCTTAGATAAAAGAAGAACCTCTGAACTGTCAAAATTTAAGAACTTAATCATAAAAAATAATTTATTCACTTTTATTACTATTTTCTTTGTTCATTTTATTAGTCATAATTTATGCAGGACACACAGTCATAGCAGTTTTTTATTTAAACTGAGTTGTTCTATATCCTGTAAAATTATTCATAAATAATAATAAAACAATCAATTCCAACAGAAATATATCGCTCAAAAATTTTCCATCATCTAGTGAATTATCCGATTCCAATGCGGAAATAACAAATATCAATGCTTAATAATACTTTGATACTTTAATACCTATGGTTGTCTGGCCAATCAGATAGGGCCTTTGTCTCCGTATCCTAGAGCTATGGGTTTGAACCCATCTCGCAACCAATGATTTTATTTATGTTACCCTCAAATGGGAGCACTAAGTACACAAAAACCAAACCCGTGGGCCCTTTTGTAATAAATTAGTTCGGAAATAATTTCTTGCCTCCACGTTAAAATACAAATACTTAAATATTAGAAGGATAACGAATACGGGGTGAATACAAATTCTAGCCTATTACTTAGAATTTTGTGGCAACCCATGATTTTAAGCCAATGGAATTAGTCTCATTAAAAAATTTTATGCATTATGTTAGAACTATTGATTGTCGATAAAAAAATCAAAAATTCCACTTAAATATTATGGGAATAATGAACGGAGTGCCTCTAAATTCTAGCCGATTGCTTAGAATTTTGTGGCACCCCATTATTTTAAGCCAGTGGAGTTAGTCTTATTTAAAAAATTCCTTCCATTCTGATAGAACTACTGATTATTATTAACAAAAATTAAAAATTAGACTTAAATTTTAGACGAATAATGAATGGGGTGCCTCCAAATTCAAGCCCATTGCTTAGAATTTGGAGACACCGCATGATTTTAAACCAATGGAATTTTTCTTAAAAATCAAAAATAAGAAAATAAACTTATATATAATATCGGACTACTGAAATGTTGGACAAGTGGCATTTCTCCGAGATACCACACAGCTGTTTCAGGTGGAAGTGTACTATTTTTACCGCTTTTTTTTTTTTTGGTCTTCACTTAAACGTTGATAAATTATAACTTGATATTTTTTAGTTTCGGAAAAATGAATGTAATTCTTTCAAATCGAAAAAATAAATTGCAATTTTTTAGAAGGCTCGAAGTTTTGGGCCTGAAGTTGAAAAATAACCCCATTTTTCAAGATTTTAGACTTATTCAAGTGAAATTAAATATCAAAATCCATGTTTTAAAGGTGCATATAATGTTTTCTATCAAAGAAAACATTCACGCCCCGTATCGGTTTGCTGTACCGTGTATTCTATTATTTAAGAATATACATTATAAAGTTTAATGTTTCTAGCTAGAATTGAACGTGGTTGTGGTACCTATTTCGTTTATACGTTTTTAAAGTCTTTTTTATTTTTTCCAGAGTTCCCAGCTGGCGGGGAAAAAATGAAGCAGTCATGCATCCTTCATTTATTCTGCCAGTTGGTTATTATGTGCTTAAGAAATACCAAGTTTCTCAATAGGATATGTTTGTATCTCAGTTGAGGCCATTTCCTCTCAGTGATGTGTCTAATAACCGTGGAAACTGTAAGAGCTTCTTTAAAAGAGATTAGTAATTATCTCAAAAGAAAACTGTTAAAGTCTCTTCCGGTGGGACTTTGTCATTAATATCGACATATCATGTCAGCTGTGGAGGGGGAATGAATCGTTTTGTGAATCAGTTGTTGCAGATTTTTCATTTTTACATTCAGCTTCTGATGAATCAGGTAGCGTAAATCAAAGATCTACACCCTGTCTGTTTGGTTTCGGTTTGGGATGTTAGTTTTAATGCCGGTTGGGTTTATTTTTGGATGGTTTGTATACATGTTGTGAAAGCTGATGGAGTCAAGGATGGTGTTATTTTCGTTATTCTTCCTCAAGATAATCACAAGGCAACTTTTTTATTTTTTAAAACTCCTTATTTTTATTCCCAATTATTTATTTGTGGTTTTTATTCAACAGTTTAATTTCTGTATTTGTTTGTCATCAAGAAATTTTAATTTATTATATTATATTTTTATTCGAAGTATAATTTATTAACTTTTTCTAAATTTTTTTTCTTAGATTTAAAGTGTGTTCTCCATTTATTTATTTATGTCTGGGGACAGGATCCTCTATCTGTAATCACTAATTAATTCTAATTCAGTTGCAAGGAATGATTTTTCTTCTAGCAAAAATTTACCTAAGTTGATTTTAAGTCATGTTGAAACAAATAAGGTCTCTGATAGCAGCCTGCAATATCTGCAGCACAAACTAAGCAGTTTGGAATGTTTTTTGACTTTTTTTTTTTTTTAATCAAATTGTTTAATTTTACTAAATTGGGCCTTAAAGCTTTGATTCTTTTATTAACTTTACTTTGTTATAAGCAAATTTTGATATCATCTAACTTATATTACAGAAGTTAAAGAATTTAGCCAAAAAACATCTTTTCCCTTAAGTTTGTTGTGTTGATGCGCAGCTGACTTTTTCATATTGCTTCTTTTTTGAAATGCATCAAAACAGAGAGAATTTTTCTATTTTCCTTCGTTTGTTTATTTTTATTTTTAAACTCATAATAATAATGAACGATAATGAATAATAAAATTAAATCACAAGTCTGATCATGAAATTATCTACTATAGACGTAAGATCTACAGAAAAACATCAGGGACAACTAAGTTTAAACATTTAGAAGTTTACAGAAGTACAGCAAGGAAAAATTTAATCAAAATTTGCCAACGGTTAACGTTTCCGATTATTCAGGGCTCGCCAATAACACTTCAGCATACTCTAATTTTCTAATAAATTTTAAAGACGTGATAGATAACATCGTACTTTATCGAAACTCCAAATTAAAAGTAACTCGCATGTACGGTTTGATGGAGAAATAGCAGACAAAATTAGACTTTGGGATCAAACTCTATAAGCAATTGTAAAGAACTAAGTCTGATGTGCACAAGGTGTTATTTGTTAAAACCAAAAATGATGTTCTTGGTACTAGTAATACTAAAAATACGCTTAACTTACAAATAAACTAAGGGACAACTTAGGTCGGCCTAAAGAACTCTGTAGATCTTTAAAAGATATTAGATGCACTAAAGCTAAATGTTCACCTTCCATTGATAATTTTTGTTTAAAAAATAATAATGATTTTGGTTTTAACAAAAAGCAAGTATCTAACGTTTTTAAAGGTTATTTTGGAAATGTTTCTTCTAATTTACTAAAACTTTTACCAAAAACATCCCATAAATTTTCTAATAAAATTTTAGGTTCTACACTTGACATTGTCAATGAATTTAGTTTTAAGTCTATAACTGAGAAAACGATTAAAACTATTATAGAGAGTCTAGCGAACAACAAATCTCCAGGTTTTCACCAATGAATTTAGTTTTAAGTCTATAACTGAGAAAACGATTAAAGCTATTATAGAGAGTCTAGCGCACAACAAATCTCCAGGTTTTCACCAATGAATTTAGTTTTAAGTCTATAACTGAGAAAGCGATTAAAACTATTATAGA
>JAUZNK010004187.1:0-10537 GCA_035046665.1 Euphysa ruthae | reverse complement strand
TTATTTGTAAAAAAATCTCTTTTTTTTCTATTAATAGTTCCAAAAGCATCATTTTTAGCTCTGTTAAATAGTTCCTTGTCTGCATCAGCTTTTGTCCTTTAAAATTGCTTATACAATTTATGTCTTCGAGCTATTTTTTCTGCAACTTCTTTGTCAAACCACTTTTGAGAACTGTTTTTTATTTTAATTGTTTTCAAATTGGATGATGATCAGAAAAAGAAATTTCAAGTGATCCTTGCTGTGTGATCTTGTCAGATACATTTGAGAGAATATGATCCAATAACGAAAAGGTGTTTGATATTACTCTTTTAAGATCCCTGATTAGTTTTGTAAGACCAAATGTGGAAAAAAATTCACTATACTTATTTAAAAGTGCATTTTGGGTGAGAACTCTGTTGTCAAAAATATAATTGTTATTATTATCCAAAAGATTATTATTTAGGTCTCCTAAAATAAATATATCCTTTCCATCCTCATAAATTTGGTGCAAAGTGTGGGTTAAAGGCTCAAAAAATTGTTGATATCAGGTGGCCTGTAAACTATACCCACTGTAAAAGGTTTGGTACAAGGGAGAAGAATATCAACAAATATGTTTTCAAAGTCATTTGTGGGTGAAACATCATTGAAATTAAGATCTTCCTTGATGTAACAAATAACACCTCAACCAGATCTATTTCTGTCTTTCCTTAAAATTTGGTGTCCACTAAGTTCAATTTCACTGTCTTCTATGGAGCTATTACTTCCAGTAATTTCAATAATTGATGGTTTTGAAATAATTGAAATCCTTATTAAATATTCAATTTTGAATAGTATGCTGTTTACATTAAAATGAATAAAGTGCAACCCTTTTTGCCAAAAAGCGATCCACAATTGCTGATTTTCCTGGATAAGGTTTTCTATATCATATTGCACAGGTCCAGGATTAGACTCAATGTCACCAGATAATGTTAACATAAGAGGTTTAAGACGAATTAAAAAATGTAATTTAATGTACCAAATATTTTGAACTATTTTTTTGCAGAAATTTTTATAAATTTAGTGAGTGAGAGAAGTTGCAAAGGCATTGTTTTGATTACTTAACAGACCATATGGACTATTTAACAGACCTAAATTAAAAATGAAATGTCCTATGATAAAAATTATAAATAATAGGGTAATAAAATAAAACATGCCTAAAAATACAAATTTAAAAGCAATATACATATTTAATGTAAAATTTTATAAATGTAAGCAAAAGAGTATTGAGGATAGAAACAGGAATACCTAAAACACAAAACCCGAAGTCAAAAATAGTGAAATGTTGATGAAATGATTTTTTATTTATATATTTGTGGTTTAATATATTTTCATTTTGAGTTTCGTAAACAAATGTGTTTGTGTTTGTAACAGACACATCTGATTCGTGCATTTCAAAAAAGTAAGAGAGTAAACAGGTCTTGTATCAATGTTCCTAAATACAAAATTAAAAAGAGATGGTAAAATCAGCTGTTTACAATAATAAATAAACTAAGGACAACACTATCAAATAAAAATTCTGAAATTTTAAACTAAGTTTAAATAACCATTTCAAAGAAATAATCAAGACTGGAATTAATAAAACAAGGTTCTGTGTTTGCAAATGGTGTTTTTCTTTAGTATTTAAATTGTAACAAAGGTGACTTGGTTTATGTCTTGATAAGTTTAAAATGGCATTATTTTCATTGAAGTACGTAGATTTTGTGTATTTCTCATTGACAAAGTTAACACATTCTTGTTGATTAGATTGAGAAAAAATTATCATTGCAGGTAAGTATATGAGTGCAAACAGAAATAAATTTCTGAAAGTAAAACACTTCAGATTAATTAGATATAAATAAAAAAGTGACCTGAATAGTATCAATATAAATTTCAATGAATAACCAAGTAAAAACAAAAATATATAAATAAAAAGTTTTAAAAAAATTCAAAATAAAATTAATATAAAAATTTGAGATCAGTAAAGCATATAAAAGTTTAAATAATGGTCTGAAATAATTTGTTGAAGAAATGGAAAACTTCAAAAGGATCTCAGCCAGCATCACTTGTAAAAGTCCTGTCAATGTACAAAGCATGCGCCCAACTGGCTCAGTTTCACCTCCCACCCATGCAAGAAAGCCCACTTTCACCCATAGAATATCGACAAACAATTTATGGAGATAATTAGGGATGACAATGGATAAACTAAGATTGGAGGAAACTGACAAAGAACCAATTGTAGCCACGGGGATAGGCTTCCATATGGCGTTTCCCGCACCCACCTCACTGCCACCCACAGATACAAAAAAGTCATCTAGATCTCGAAAAGTGCTCGCTTTCCGTTTGGGAAAGCTCACAACATTTCGTAACTGTGAAACATCTTGAAATGACTTGGAAAAAGTGGGCTTGCCATATCAGAGACATGACTGTCATCAAAAGGTGTGGAAGAGTATCCAGCAGGAAGTTCAAAACCACAATAGGATATTGTGTTTTTGATAACAACCCGTTTTCTCTCTCCCAACATACCATGATGTTTGGTATGACTTGAAGAAGAATTCTTACCTGCGATCCTTTTGAGATAAAGCGCAAGTTTAAATTCCATTGCCAATTTAAGACTACCCTGTTCATTGAGATGTAGGCCATCTATTCAAACAATTTTTCCTGAATATTGCCAGCTTTATCAAGCCAATTTGAGTGATCAACGAATGTGATGTTGAACTTAAAACACATATCACGGATATGTACATTCGTCTCAGCCGTTCGACCAGTTAAAAAGTGACTAACACGAGGAAGAATAGCAGAAACAATCTAATTGACGGAAGGGTAGTTTCTACGAACCATTATAGATTTTCCAAGGTGAATGATTGCTCAGATTATTTCTTCCACAGTGAATAACAATCGATCGAATGTTGTTATTGAATCGAGTGTTCTTCACGCGCCAAAAAAAATTCTCCACTTTGTCTCCTCCAACACCAGCGGTAATAAAATCTCATATAGCATCACGAACTTTGCAATAACGACTCACACCTTTAGCAATTGAGTCGCCAAAGATGATAAACTCGCTGTCACTCTTCCATATTTTTTTTTCAACTCCTCGTGATCTTTTAACCAGCCAGCTTTATTTGGATGACAAGGAGTTGTGGCAACCGACAACATGCGAAACAAGTGCAGCAGCAAACCAAGAAAAAAAAAGAATTTTAATCACTGATTGATAAGATAATCAAGGATAATTCATTTCCAGTTCGATAAATCTTCAAAACTCCAAGACGCCATTATACTACTCCATCTTGCTTCGTTGCCGGCAACCGAAAAAAACTTGCCGGCAACCGAAAAAATTACAAAACCCTTCCACAAACCTTAGTAAACTCACCAGGCTAAATTATATTGGAAAAAGCGATAAAATTTTCTCCTTCTATGGCAAGATCAAAATTTTTATAATTCTTCAACATGATACTTGGTGCAATTGAAATTTCTACCTTTTATTTTTCACACTTTTTTTGAAAATGCGAATGTTGCTTTTACTTATAAAAAGTTGTCGATTTTTTTTTCTTTTGTTTTAGGTTGTGCGTCCGGGTATTCTGAAGAATGTAACTTTATGCTTCGGAATATAGTCCAAAGTTTTGATACTCTCGGAAAATCAGTAAACAAGCTAATGAAAACACTCAATTTTACCGATGCACTTTCTCAACTTCCAATGAAAAAATCTACAGAAAAATATGGAGCTTATTTGAACTTTGGATCTCCTCCATTGGTAGATACTTCAGTTGTCAAAACTCAAGAGAATAAAGAAAGTATCAAAAATGACGATTCAAGGTATTTAAAAATTGAGATTTTAGGTAAGACGGGAAATGAAAATAGTTTATCTAAAGATATCTGTTATCCAGACGCAATGAAACATCAAAGCGATTTATCGTGTAATCAAACTAGTCTAGCATTACAAAATGGTATGACGAAAAAAGACCCAATACCTCCTCTTCCGATGATGGAAGAACCAATAATTCAACCACCTACCAAAGAAAATTATTTCAAACTTGAAGATGAAGATCAAGAGAAGGAAGAACGCTTAAATCGTGTCAATGAAGCACTTGAAAGGATAGAGGAAAAAGATCGAAACAAGGAAGGCCTCAATATATTGTTTTGGGAAGGAAATGCAAACTTTGTAAATTTCAATACAAATAACGAAGAAGCAACTGATAAGGTAACTGATGATGTTCAAAACTCCTAAGAATATTGAATTTAAAGAAAAAGATAATAACAAGACTGTGAAAATTGGTAAAGAGAATTTTGTAACATTGAATGCTGGTTTTGTATTTAAACAGCCTCAACAACAGGGCAAAGAAATTAAAAAACAAAAAACAATCATCACAGGCGATGATAAAAACAATTCAAGAAGTTCTTTTGATAATTTGGAGACATCCGCATCAAAACTTCTGTGCTTTTCAAAAGAAAGCCTTTGTAATCAAACAGAAAACAAGTGTGCTGAGAACACCAATGAATTGGATGACACCAATATCCCTGTTATAAACATTCCTTCTAAGGGCAGCAAGAAGTCAAGAATTAGTACAAAAAATACAAAAGAAGTCGTGGAAAAAATAGATCATAGTAACATACCAAAGCTACATCAAAAAGATAAAAAAGAAATGAGGAAGGAGAAAAAAAAAGCCATCCTGGCTAATCAGACTTATAGAAACTGCTCCTGTAAAATCTGATTTATCATTCGATGAAGTAAAGCAACCACCAAAAGAAGCTAAAACTGGTCGAAGATCGAGTGTTAGACCCGAACTGATTGAGATGCCTGTAACAAACAAGGAAGCACGAAAATGTTATCTAGGAATCGAATATGTTAATGAACCCACTGCAGATGAAATAACAGAAACCAGAAGGATTTCCGCTGAGCCGTTACCCGACTTGTTCGCTCAACTACCTTACTTTCAAGCCAAGAGGAAGCGGGAGCGGGGACGACAACGGAAACGCGAAAGTTTTCTGCGCTAAAAAATTTTTCAATAAATTCTAAAACAAATTTAAAGTTTTTCATTGTTTCAAGTCTCCAATTTCTGTAATTCCAGTTAATTTAATTTTATTGATTATAGACTTATTATAGTTCTTAAGCACCTTAAAAATAAAATTTCAATCGTTTTAACAAATTTATTCAATTTTTCTTTTTCAAAAGGTGTGTTTCCTAGCATACTGATAACATCTTCAGTTTTACCTCTGTTTAAAAAGGGTTTTAAACTAATTTGCGATAATTACAGACCAATATCTTTACTCTCTAACATTAGTAAACGCTTTGAAAAATTAATATATCCACGTTTATACTCAATTTTGAGCATTTACAATTGTATTTCAGAAATTCAATTTGGCTTCCGAGCTAAACGCTCAACTTCTCACGCCACAATAAGCATTACTGAGAAAATTCACGAAGTTCTGGATTCTGGCCATTTTGCAATGGTATATTCATAGATTTACACAAGGATTTTGACACAGTGGATACACAGAGTATACTCGTTTTAAAACTTGAATATTATGGAGCCCATGATATTGCTAATGTCTGGTTTTCTTCTAACTTTGACAGTCGTAAACAATTTGTAACTATTCATGGTTTTAAATCAATGGGTTCAGATATCGTCGGTCCTCTTTTATGTTTAATTTATGTTAACGAATTAGTTTTTTTTTATAAACAACTCTATTGTTCATCACCTTGCTGACGACACAAACCTGTTATTCATTAATAAATCATTGAAAGTATTATGTAAAAAAGTTAGTTATGATCTTAAGAGCATTAATGATTGGTTAAACGCAAATCGTATATCACTCAGTTTAAGTAAAACTGAATACGTCATTTTTCATAGTCCCAGAAAGTTTATTGACTAAGAAGTTAAAATAAAGTTAAATGATAAACGCCTTTATCCGTCATAGTTAAATATCTTGGAGTCATACTTCATGAACATTTATCGTGTCAACGAACTTACTAAAAAACCTAATCGATTTAATTGGATGCGTTCAAAAATACGTCGTAAGTAATACAATTCGCTCTATTTAGTTTTCAATGTTTTTTTTTCATGTAAGCTATTGTTGTCAGGTTTGGGGTCAAAGTGGAAGCTATCATTTGAATAAAATACTATCAATCCAACACTCTTGCTTTGACAATTACTGATTTCAAATCTTTTTGTTCTGATGTTTCTTCATTATTTCATACTTTAAGAGTTCCGTAGTTTTCTAATCTTGTACGTATCTCTAATCTATTTATTTAATTATTTATTTATTTTTTTTTTTTTTGTTTCTTTAAATCTAAATTTACCAGTCGTGATTTTCACTGTTATTATACTGGTGATATTCAAAATGGGAAGCTAGTTCAACCTGTATTTAAAAGTGTAAGATTTGGGAAAAACTATAAAATATCAAAGCACCTGTGAATGGAATAAATCAATAACTGAAATTAAAAACAGTTCTGTTGCAAAGCTTTTCTAGACTTAAATAGGATTTTATTTTATAAACTTATTTCTAAAATGATTCTATAGTTTTATTGCTTTTTCATTCTTTTTAATTTCATATTTAATTGATATCAAGGCTTAAACTGCTTAAACTTAACTTTATTTTACTTTTTTATATATATTGAATAAATAATTTTGTCTAATTAAAATTGAAAATTTATTTTACAAATTAATTTTTCTCGGAGTGATTTATAAATTTAGTCATCAGCAACTGTAAATAACTTGCGTGCGCACTACAGCTGTTGTCAATAATTTACAAATCATCAAGATCATAGGCAAAGTAACAGTAGATTGTTCTTAGTGCCTTTCTATTAATTTATATCAGAGGAAAACAACAAAAGTAGAACATGGGCATAAACTAGCAACCTTGCTTGAGATACCGATAAAAAGTTTCTCGGAAGAATATTGATACACAATTTCTGGTTTACTTCTTTAAAAATACCAATGATATGGTTAGAAAAAGATAGTTTGTTATCAATTTTTACATCTAAAAGTTCAACCTTGATTTTTGAAGATTCAGTTTTAGACAATATATCAAGATTTTATTTTATTTTTTAAAATATGGCGTTAAGATTTTATTAATGGAAAAAAAATTGGTCCCAGATTTAGAAGACATTATGATTTTCAGGAATTTCTGTGTCACATAATTTTAAAGTAGTTTTTTAGTATTTGATGAGCGGGTTAATTAGCAATTAGCCAAGGCGTTTTTCTTATGGAATTTTTTGATTTAATGTTTTTTTGATTGTTCAAATATGATATCGCTCTTTCTTGTTGAACCTCACTACAGTGTCTAATGGTTGTTTTCAAGCATTTTTAAAAGTTTATTTTCTACAAATTTCACAGCATTAAATTTTAAAAGAAATGCTTTTTTAGAGAAAAACCAGTAACGTTGGAGGTTGTTTCATCATATAGAAAAGCAGTTTTCAACCGGTGGTGTTTTCTAAGTTTTAAGGAAAGGAACTGCTTTTTTGATTATTGCATTTGGATATAATTGCAATCTAATCCAAACGAATAACGATTAGTTCTAATTTCAATAGTTGCATATCATATTCTCTTTGGTATGAAAAAAATCTTTTATGTATAATCTATTTTTACCTTCTTCATCTTTTGTTGAAATAAAGTTGTGAAAAATGCGTTACATGCAATATAACTAACCCTAAATGTAAACTTAACCTCTCTGAGAAGCTATAAATTTTCAAACTTGAACAATAAAACACTTTAAAAGATGGGAGGTTATAAGTTAATGACACAACAAGAACAAATTCATGCTTAGGAATTATGATCCTCGAAACTAGCCTGATATCATATTTTGCCTGTATTCATGAAAAGATACGAAAATTGTTTTGTTTAAAACACTTTTTTTAGTGTATAGTCTTTAACAAATTAATTTGGAGAATGCCGAGTAAGCGGTCGGAAACTTTGAGTATGAAATTTTGATGCTTTCTTCTAAATCTCGTATGGGTATTATGAATGTTAAGCTCTCTTATCAGTTAATTAGTTGGTGATATTTATTGAAAATATACATGTTCAAAATTTTTTGAACGCTTCCATCCAATTCCTGAAGATGGCAGCACGTTTTGCCCTTTTCAAAAACCTGAAAACCTTATACTACCTTTAAATAAATTCTAATCTTCTTTAAAATATAACTCAAGACCTCCCAAAATAAATTGAAAAAAAAAGTCATAATGTTTTTTTTTCAAAAACTATAAAAACAGTAGCACCCCATATGTCCAACTATCACAGGTTTTATATAGTTAACTAGTATAAAAGATGGATGCAGGATAAATAAATAAATTCTCTGTTGGACATTGCAAGTCACTTCTTAAGTTAAAATAAAGACTTATATGGTGAAGTTAGACATTTGTATGATTATGATTTTATAGGTTGATAGTTAAATTATCAACAAAAAGTAATAAGCAAAGATAAAAACAGAATAAAAGCTGTTAAAACTTCATTACTGTACAGCAACATACTCTTGACTTCTGAATAGTGGACAGGGATGGGGGGAGAGGGGGGGTTGGAACCCTTGGTTTGAATTAATAATAAGGGGGTTGGAATAGTTGGTGGGTTGGAACCTTTTGTTATGGAAAAAGTTAACTTAAATTATTCTACTAAGAAATTCCGATTACAGTTATTGGAAAAAATAGAACTTTTAATAAAACGGATGTAATGGATAGCAATTTTTAGTGAAAGAAACGATGAAGTATTTAACAAAACATGCAGATTTAAATCAAAGAAATCTTCCCTCAAGTTAGAGAACTGATAGCATTTGAAATCGATTTATTATTCCTTGTCAAGATCATAAAACTCCGTAAATTTAAATACAAGTTTCAAAAAAATTATCAAAGGACATAAAAAAATATCTAAAACTCACCAAATTTTAAAGATTCCCACTGACAAGACTAATATTATGTACCGTTTTACAAAGGAAAAAATACTTTAATGAATTATATAACCAGCACCTATAAGAAATAGAACGAAAAAATAAAAAGTAAAATAAATTCCTTGGGAAAACCTATTATGAAAGATTCGACCGCATTCTCTCAAATGGAAATTAATAGCAAAAAAAAATTCATTCATTACACTCAAAGACTATAAAGAAAGATTTTGAATAACCCAACAATGTCTTTAATAAATCCTGCAAAAAACAAACTCAGGTTAATAATTAAAAATATACTATGTTGAATAAACCCTATCGTTATAAACACACTTAAATTTAACCATTGGAAAAATACGCAAGGTGCACTAAGTTGGTTTACAAACATTCATAAAAAACTTGTCATAAATTTATTACATTTGATATTAAAGACCTTTACCCTTCAATCCAAGAACACCTGTTGAAAAAGCAATTAAATTCACTCAAAATTTCACATCAATTACAGACAAAGCAATAGAAATAATTTTCCATGCAAGGAAATTTTCGCTCTAAAACAGCAAGCAGGTATGAAAAAGAGTAGCGGTCTGTTCGATGTTACGATGGGCGCATTCGATGGAGCCGAGGTATGTGAGCTTACTGGCTCATATTTACTATTTCAACTTTCAAATTCGTTGTTATCAGGGGAATATTGGGCTTTATCGAGACAACGATTTCGCCATTTTCAAGGACATAAGCAGGCTTAACTCCAAAAAAATTTTAAAATAGTTTGTAAAGGCTACATCCACAAAGAATCTAAACAACCGCCATACATAATTAATAGCTTCCCATTTCAATTCAAGCACGGCTGTTGATGTTATCCTCGAATGAAGAAATATTTAATCAATGTATCCCTAAGTATAAAGAAACACTTCAAAAATCAGGATACACATACAAATTAAGATTTAATACGAAGGCTTCCACCACTCCAAGTAAAAAACAATGTAAAAGAAAAATTGTCTGATTCAATCCACCTTTCAGTAAAAATGATCCCAAAAAAGTAAGAATATAAAAGTATTTCCTTGATTTAATAGACAAAAATTTCCCAACACACAAAAAATTACACAGCATATTCAACCGAAAAAAGTTAAGGTCATCTACATCTGCATGTCCAGTATTAAATCAATAATCAATTCTCATAATCGAAACGTTTTATATTATCCTGAAAATCCGGATGTAAAATAATGTAATTGTAATAAGAAAGAAACATGTCCTCTCCAACAAAAATGCCTTAAAAAAGTAATAACATACAAAGCAAAAATTACATCAGATGTACAAGGTTATAAAGAGAAAACATATATAGGTTCATGCTCCACTACTTTCAAACTCAGATATACGAACCATGTAAAATCATTTAAATGTCTCAAATATAACAACGAAATTGAATTTTCAAATTAATATTGGGCAATTAAGAACGCGAACTGTTTTTCACGTGTTAGTTGGTTCATTATCAGGAAAAGTCCTTCTCATAACTGAAGTTTAAAAAGATGTCCTTATGTCTCAATGAAAAATACCGATTTAGCAGAATATCCCTTTGATAATCTCTTAAATAAAAGATCTGAGCTAGTTTCTAAATACTGACATCAATAAAAGTTTCAACTTTTCCAATTAGACACTAAAGATTAGAGATAACGTTAAA
>JAUZNK010004186.1:0-26685 GCA_035046665.1 Euphysa ruthae | reverse complement strand
TGAATGAGGCTGTTCGTCTTCTGATGAATGTTCCTTGCTTGAATGTTTTTGTTGTTCAAAACACTTCCTACATAACTAATTTTCTGAAACAAAATTTTATGGTGAATTCAATAAAACTTTTTCTCCAGTCAGTCTGTTAGAAGTTGTTTACCAGTCGATAATCACCTTCAAAGTAAAAGCACAGGAAACCTGAAATATTCCAGGTCTTGGATATTTTTATTACGTTAAAATATAACTCACTGGTTTTATTTTAGCAATAATTTTTTTTTGAAAAAAAGATAAAAGTGTATTCAGAGCTATGCATAAAAAAGCTTCCCTTATTGTTTTCAAAAGAAATTTCGCTTGCAAGTTTTTCGATAGGAATACAAAACATCAAGTAAATTTGTTTTGGCTTCTTAGGAGTAAATTGTTAATTGATAATTGCTTACACAGTGAGTAAGCGTTTCCATAATTGCTTTTAACTGCATTTAAGCAAGGAAATTAGTTATGATTTTATCAATGCATAACAAAAAAAGATATAAATAATTGAATAAAATAAACAAAATGATTATTTTATTGTATTCCACTTTATTATTAGTAGTAGGTTTGAGAACTCAAACTTGTTTTTGTTTTTACCTTATATCAACCATGATGATTTTTGGGTCTTTATTTTAGGAGACCTCTTGATGCTCGGATCCAACATGGAACATCGGTTTCTTTATTCTCTTTAAAGTGTTTTGGAATGTTTTTCCTCATAACTGTCGTTATCACAGGATGTCTCTTGCTTGGTTTTTTTCTGCTTAATACACAGAACCAGATCAATGAATTAAAAACAAGCTTGGAAACAGGTGATTATGAATTTATCATTCTCTGTCTGTCCTTTGGCTGTTGCTGCTTCTCATTATTCTTAAATTAATTTTGTCTGTTTTATTTTTGCGTTATGTAAACAAAAGCAAATGATATTACAAGCCAAATTTTTGTAAAACAATTTATTTTCTAGACGTGTATTTACCAAAAAAGGTTATTTACCTTATTTCCTGGAGGTGAACTAACCAAAGAAGGTCATTTACCTTAATTTCTGCAGATGAATTTACCAAACTTATTTTAGGTTATTTTAGGTCTGTTATCAAAAAAAATTTTTAATTTATTAAAAGCGTTCACTTTTTTTGAAAATTTTGCATGAATTTCAAAGGAAATAGTTGCAAATCAAATTGATTGTTGTATGGGAGGAATTGAACCCCTGATTTCTGGTTTGAAAACCAGTGCTCTGAATTACAATCACCGGTAAGTGTGTAGAATATAGGATTATACGCCAAAATCAGCAGAACTGTCAAATTAATATTTAAATTTTGTTGTGATTTTCATTTCTAGCTCTTCAAAAGTTATCTCAAGTAAATGTTCATGAATCAAATGCAGCCAACATAAATACAAACTTTCAGCGTTTGACATCATCTATGAAAAAAATCCAGGCAGCTGAAGCAAATTTGGAGGGCAAGGTATTATCCGGTTCAGAATAGTTTTGTTTTGTTTTTTTTTTTTTTTTTTTTTTTTGTGGTTAGGAACATTCCAGTGAAGAATATTTCAAACATGAAAATTGTAGACTGCTCTTAAGAAAATAGGCATGCTATGGCAAATGTCATATTGTTGTTTGCAGTTTGCATCATAACTCTACAAGCCTAGTGGAAAAAAAAGAGAGACATGCTGAGAAATAAAGAGCCTATTTAAGATAATATAAAAAGGTAAATTAACACAATTTATATGAATTTTGGAAAGAATTAAAACACGGCTCTAAGTCACATGGTAAGTTTTAATCTACATTAGGAGGATCAGGGAATATGCTTCTACGCTTTTGTGAAAACTACCAATGCGCCCTTTGTAAAACTGGTACTGGTGATATTAAATTAAATTGTCACTAAATGTAATTGCAGAGTGTTTTGGATTTTACAAAAAAGACTAAACTATAGAATTAAAAAGTTTCCAGAACATAGTGAGTTTAGTTTGGAACCAATCTAAAAAAAAATTTTCAGAGACAGGTTTGTGTACGGACTAAATAATGAAAGTGCACAAATAGAATCGCTGACAGTATATTATCTAATAAAAGGCTTCAGCAGGGAATGTGTGTAAGTTAGTATAGTAGTGGAACAGCTGGCGTGAATGTTTTCAATGTGGGTAGACTCATCATAATTTCATTGTTTGTATCAATCTTGGGAGAGTCTTGATTGTGGTATAGAGTAGGGCAGTTGAAGAAGAGGTTTAGGAGAGAAACAAATTTTGTTGAAGGAAAGTGGTTGGAGTAAAATATTTAGTTAAAAATGGAATTTCTGGTACATCTGCTGGTAGTTATAGGTTAGGTGGAGTTGGCCCAAAGTTGGGATTGTATTCACTGAAGGAAACATACATATTTGAATGACTCTGAATCTGTGATTTTGAAGATTGTAATATCTATTTCTGGATTTTATTAATTTTTACCTGAGTGTGTTTTGTAACGTGACGCGTAATCACTACATGGACCTAATGGAAAAAATAGTATTAAAAAAAAGGACATACCATAGAATTTCAGACTTAGCAGACTTATCTATTTAAAGTAAAACAACAAAATGGGAAATTAAAATACCTAATTTATACCCTGCCAAGATTTGGCTAATCAGGGCATGGTAAGCATTGGTAGCATTTAAAAAGAAATCTTAAGTAAAAAGAAACTTTTGAGGATTCCATTATTTGATTGTTTGATTATTTTAACTTGGGGCCAACAAATAGTTTTTCGAACTAATATAATTTTTCGAACTAATTTATTATAGAAGGGTCTACGGTTTTGGTTAAAATTTGCTATCTTCAGAAAATTAAAAAAGAAATAAAAAGAAGTTTGGAGGACCTGGCATCAATCGCCGTACTTCTCGCATGCTAAGCCGGGGTTTTACCATTTGAGCTAAACTTTCATTGCAAATAGTTCTAAAAAAAATTATTATTTTATGATAATATGAATTCTAAATCGTACTAAAGTGTCTATAATTAAATAAAGACAGTTATATAAAACTATATATATAAACAAAACCTTCACACAATTAAGAAAAGAAACAGAAGTGAATTTATTTGCTGTTTTTTGCTTCATGTATTTCAAGGTAAAGTAAATTTAATTTGATTCCTTAAATTATTTTAATGCAGTTGAATAGATCTTGTCTCCCGGTTGTGATTTACCCTTTATTTATACTATACTGCCCGCTTCAAGAAGTCTATTAAAAAAATGAATAAGAATAATATTAGTTCTTATTCGTTATTGTTTAAACACATAAATCAAAAACATATAATGTAGAATGTTTGTAATATAATGTTAAAACCAAGTAATGTAAATTTTTAACATAGTTATAATTATCTAAACTGATGTTGCATTATTGCTACTTTATAATGTAAATAAAATTAATGACTAATTACTATTGGTAAGTTTTGTTTAAATCCATATATGAGGATGTGTCAATGAAGGGTATATTAATAAATTAAAAACACATTTTAAAAACATCGCTATTGGGTGTTTTTTTTTTATGATTTCTTTCCAGTTTTATATGTCTTAAATCTTCCTTCAGTATATTTCTTTTGCTATTGATTAGTTTGATCCAAATAGTTTTTTTTTTCTTTTTTTTTGGCTATAAAAATTTAAAATTATTTCACTGTTGAAGCCGGTGGTCTTTTTTATTTACTGGTTTCATCATTTCAACCGAAAAATCTTTTTTGCTTTATATACCAGATTTTCACCGCAAGGGTTGAATAACTCCAGATTAAAAGAAAAAAAACTTATGTTTGTATTTTATTCTTGCCCGTAGCAGTAATGGTTTAAGGCTTACTATTTTAAAAGTTTTATCTTCCCAGAAATAGATAAATAAAGCAAATTTACCTTCTGTATTTGAATTTCATGATATATGATTTAGTTGAATGATCTGAATGGCAAAGACAGTACTCATAAAGAGAGCGCCTATGTGACCCATCAATTGCAGCTGTTGTCCAATGATATTTCTTCACTGAAAGATGGTATGGCTCATACAGGAAGTGTTTTTAGTGAACTTCAAGACACAGTCAGTAAAAATCAGCAGTCCGTTGATAGGTTGAATGTTGAGATTGATACATTGAAGAAGCAGAACAACATACTGGACAAGGTATGAAACCCGCATTGATGGTACTTTAAAACTTTGTTTATTAAACACAAAATAATTCTTATTTTTGCTGGATTTAAAATAAAAAGTTCTTGTTATAGAATTTAAAATTCATAATTGGTCTTTTTCTTTTCTTTTTATTCTTTTTCTGAAAGTTTTTTAAAAACTATATAAAAAGTAAATGAAAGCATGTGCACAAATGAATAATAAACTTATTACATTTAAAGATTAGTGTTGTAAAATTGAGTAGCAAAATAACATTTTTATACAAATGTTTTTCTCTTTTTAGGGTTATTTAATCACAGGTAATAAAATACTAATCAGAAAGTTATTATAATTTAAAAGAGCATTACTTGATGATAAACAATAGTAATTAGATCAAATAGGCAAGTGTTGAACAGAAAAACTTAACTTAGGAATCTTAGGGAAATTTAGGAAAAGATTTTATTTGTTAAAGGATAACGATTGTCTGCAAAAAATACTTCATGCATCTATACTACATTTTACAAGGTATCATACAGTTTTATAAAAAGTTAGGTCTCAAGATATGATTAATTTTGATACTGTCAGAATCAGGACATTGTTATATTCTGAAGGCGTTTCACAATTAGTTTCTAAAATTCATGAAATCTATAAAGCTTGATATTAATGACAGATTGTATGAAATTGTCTGTTTAACTGTTAAGAACTGCCAAACTTTAATTTGATTAAATCTTAATGCTTTAGTAGTTTAAGGTTTTGCTCTTAATTTAATTAAAGGAGTTAATCTAAATCTTAATGTTAATCTAAAAGATGCTTTTGAGAATCTTGATTCAATAAGTAAACTTTGGTGGATGGCTTCCATTTTCCCTGAAGTCTGGTATTGACTCGGAAAGTTAAATAAACGCTCTAAGCTGCATTAAGAAATTTAGAAAGAGAACTTTTAATGACAATCCTGTACCAGTTAAACGACTTCAATGACATCTTGCTTAATTTTTTGGTGAAATACCTTTTAAATTGAACTGAAAAATATAAAGCAATAAAAAGGCATCAGCTTATACGATGGCCCTGAAGGGTCACTATTTTACTTCATTTTAAAATAATTAAATTCCTTATTTTTAATACATTTTGTTACTTTTAAGTACTTTATTACTTTTTGAATGGTTTACTTTAATTTAAAATAAACATAAGAAACATACACACAATGCAAATAAAACAAAGAAATGTTTATTTATAATATATAAGTATATATGACCCTTCAGGGCCATCATAAGCTTAATTAAGGGATTTTATTTCCCTTGTAAGTCATTACTGACTAATCCAATTTTTATATCTTTTTTTCTTCAAAGCTTGGAATGTGTTAATATCATATTCAAAGCTCATCTACACTTTTAAGAAGGAATTTTTTAAATGAATGTCTTCCATTATCTTGTTTTATTTTTAAGATATATTACTCAATTTGTCTAAAGCAGTATAAAAGATTTTGGCTCACTTGGTTCAAACATAATTTTTTGTCCAAATAACAAATTTTCTGTTTTTTTTTGTATATGTTATGCATTGATAAAATGTCATAACAATGATCTTATTTTTGCCATAGAGATAACATTTTTTGAATTAAAATTCATATTTCTAGATATTCATTCTTATAACTCAATAATTTTCAGCAATATTTTTGATAATTTTAGTTAGTTAAAGAGAAAACAGAGAAATCAATTCCAGCCGTCACTAAAGAAACTGAAACTGTGGATTATGTGACCACATCTATGTTGAAACAAACGTTAGCGCTGTATGAAGAAAGTATTATGAGAAAAGTAAAAGCTATGACACAGAATGTTTCAATCATGGTAAGTAGACAGTTAGCTTCAGATCATCATTGTTTGGCAATTCAAGGTATATTCAGAGTGCCTGCTCTCATGCGACGACTTATTTGGTTATCAAATAAATCAAAATTCTCTTTTTTTTATTAGCTGGTTCTTTGATTAAAAGTTATTAAAAATGTCCATTTATATTTTATTGAAAAAAATGAACGCTTTCATAGAAAAAGCTCTCCTATTTTGAGTTAAAATTTTTGATATGTGCTTAAACAAGTGAATATTGAAGATAACCAAGACTTTATTCAGGCTTGTATGGCATGAAAAAAATACCATTCTTAGGTGATACTAAAAATATTTGAATTTTTGAATAATACTCTGAAAATTTTTATATGATTAAAGGGCACATAGTATCTTCTCTGGTTAGTTTTTTAGTCTGGCAAATCAAATAGTTATCTTACTCCTGTGTGTTCATGCATGCTTGTTTCATAAATGTTTTTCAAAAACCCTTCTATCAAATGTTCTGAAAATTAAAAAACTCTGTCTATATATTTTATGTCTATATACTAGGTAGAAAGCAGATGTGTAACGCTTGGGGCATATTTAAGAAAACGGTTCTTAATATTTCTTCGATTGATTAGAAAATTCATCAAACTGAGATTCTAATCTCATATTTTACAAAAACATTTATTTTATTATCTGTTAAACTCCTTTTAACTTAAAAATCTTTAAAAAGTGAATTTACTGTTTTAAAATTTACTGTTCCCACTTTGATGGTATCATATAACATTTTAGAAGAAAAATTACTACTACATTTTAAAAATTTTTATTTTATATAGATATATCTCAATAGTTCATTCAATTAGGTTCTTGCATCACTCACTTTTGTGTATAAAACTTAAACTAATCAGCTACTTGTTTGTAGCATGTAGACTGGAAAAATGAAATGTGTCATGCCTAAATGTGTCCTTCTATTGCATAAGAATTAACGTTTGTTTTTGATTGAAACTGCAATAGAAAACAATAAATTATTGCAACAGCAATGGGAAATAAAATTGAAGGTTTTGTTTGATCAAGACAAATGCAGCTTTCTTGGAGAACAACTTTCACAATATATACACACATATATGCAAGCTAATTTAATCCCTATCTGATTATAATAAAAGAAAACTAAAAAGAACAATCTTTACCAGATATTGACTTGAGTCTAAAGAAAAAAAAGCTGATTTTGAAAATTTAAAAATACAAAATACAAAACCGAATATTTCTAGTTTTTGACCATGAAAAAATATAAAAGTATTTAAACTCATATTTATTTTGCTAGAATAATATAGTAAAACCTATGTTTGTCAGGAAAAATCCTTTTCAGGTTGGAAAATTTCAGCACGCACTCAAACTGGATGAAAAAGAAAGTTTCAGCAATGAAAACATATTTGTTACAAAAAAAAAACATCAACATCTTGCTGACACTTAAAAAAACATTAAAGTTTTGTGTTTTGTGGTTTGACTAGTTATTTTGAGCAGTGGTGGTTAAGCTTTAAATAGAAATAAATGTAAAAAAAAAGCCTTAAAAATATTTAAACAAATAAAATATACAAAATTTATATATTTTAAATCATTATTTGTTATCCAATTAAATTAAAATTAAATTATCTAATTATTTATTATCCCTATCTGATTATCTAATTAAAAATATTATATACAGCGTCGTTTTTTCTAACACGATTATGAACTGGACTTTTCTTAGATGCTGAATTTTCACCTACTTTCTACTGTTAATAATTTCTGATATTGAAGTTTTATTTTTTAGAAAGCTACAGTATTATCCTCTTAAACCTTTTGAATTGACTTATTTATCTCTTAGTCCTACTCGTCAAGAATTTACAGTTTCCAGCAATGCTATTTAGATTTATTAATGTATAATTGTTGTTTATAAGAAAGCCGCTGTGACCAGCTCCTGGTTTGTATGTAATGTACCGCGAGCCTCTCACACCGACTTTCAGTGCCAATGAGTCAAAGTTAAAATTGAAATAAAATAAGTAAGCTTTAAATAATTTTAATGTGCCTGGCGTTTTATTTTCTTACCACTCTGTAATTTTTTATATATTTAAGGTTTTTGTTGATTTTTTTCTAACATGAATCAAAATAACATTGTTTACAAAAAATATCTGTTAATTGATTAAGCTCAAAAATGTCAATGCACACGGACATTCAATACAGAAAGTTGATTTATTTTTTCCATAACTTCGGAAGTTTTTTAAATTGGAATTAGAATACACAACAAAAGTCAGGTGGTTTATAAAAATTTAGGAGAGAACCACTATATAATGAACTGATTTATCAAATTTGATATGTGCAAAGGCTGGTTTTAGTAAAAATTTATTTCTTAACTACTCCACTGATTGGCCAAGTCGTTTATTTGCTAAGCTATTTGTAAAAGTTAAAAAACTCGCAAAATATCTGGAAACTACAACGACTTATCCAGACCCATTTTGATATTGGTATACCGGTATGGGTGCCCAAACGCTGGCACCCAAATTCAAAAATTTTGTAGTAAATAATCTAATAAATATGGGCTGTAAATAGTTTAAAAGTTAGTGTTATATATCTAAGACACTGCTTAGATATCTAAAACAGCTTTCCTTTTTGAGAGAATACATTTGGAAGTGAAAGTAAAAAGCCGACAAGATTAGACTGTATGTACATAATCCATATCTCGGTTACATGTCGATTGTGTTTATGTAGATCTACTGAGAAAACTACTGTAAAAGGATAATATTCTTTTTTATAGTATTTTTTTTAAACATAACTCTTCTTGTTTTTAAACGAAACATTGCACAATGAAATATAATATTGTTTAATGTAAATATGAAAGAAATTTTTCACCGCTCAAAATATCTTTAAAACTATGACGATGAATCATAATAATTTAAAAATTAAAGGAACGTTTATAAGTATGGTGAAAAAGCCTATAGTTTTAAAAAAGAATTCTTTTAATTTGATAAAAAAAAACAATCATGTTGGTTTAAACCAGCTTTTAACCTCACAAGAAATAATTTCACAAGAAATTGTTTCCATAGTAATCAAAAGCTATCAAAAGTTATGTTTTCTTTCTCTCGTGCACGCATGATTTGTTCTATTGTTTAAATTAGACATAGACATAGTAAATAAAACCAATCCGAAGAAATATAATAGCTTTTAAAGTTTTTAAATGTAATAGTTTAAAAAAGAAGGTACATATTTAATCTTATATATTTTTTAATTTCATATTTTACTCTTCTTTTACTTAAAATATGCACCATTTTATGTTTAAAAAACATGTGTTGTTGATTCAGTTTTCCAAGGACGTACATACATTCTCCATTTGTTAAAATTTTATCATCATCTGTGCAGGAGAATCAAATTATACGGTCCTAAAAAAATTGTAGCACTTTATAATCTGCGAGTAAAATGTATTGACAAAATAAGACAACCACAGCTATGGAAAGTGCAGATTTAGCTATCCGAGAGTTATTATTTAGTGCAAAACCAAAAAAAATTTGATGGCTTTGTCCCACACCTCATTGGGGGCGTTTGCAGTGTGCCCCCAAACTCTCCAGCTACTTTATAGAGCATCTGTGATGCTCTATATATCGATTTTCTATAAACTGGTATGGCCAAATAACTCCTGGATGCGTCATTGGACCATCTGGCTTGAACAACTACATGATATCTGAAATGTTGGGAAGATTATATCTTGTTGGCCCTTTTACTCATTTTTTATTGTCATTAATTCTAATGTAGCATAGTAAAAAAATACCTATATCTTAAACTTGTGCATTAAGATTTGGCAAATTGTTGGGAAATTTTATTTAATCTATTAAATTTGGGTAAAAGAGGGTGGTTAAGCCCAATTTTTTGAATATAAATGAAGGCATTCTTAAGCAAGTTTTATTGGAATATATACTTGGTTTCCTTCTCAATATTAGCCTATTCAACTTAAAGACTACAAAAATCACCTAGGAAGGATGGTTGGTGACTTAGAAAGTAGGATAGTGACCTAGAAATGATGGATGAAATAAATTGAACTAGTAAATTCAGGAATATTGTGATAGGAAGAAATTTTGTGAAAAGAAGATTTAGGAAGATCTGAAGTGAGGGAGTTGTTGATCTTAAAGAGAAGAAGTTAAATAATGAGCTGCTAATAAAGTTAGAATAGCTTGGAAATCAGTCTTAAGTACCTCATGCAACCTATGCAAGTGCAAGCATAGAAAACTGGTGTAAAATCGTAAATGATTGGTAGTCTAGTGGTTAGCATTTTGCTTTATGAGAAAAGAGGTATTGAAGGTCAATGGATCACATCGACATGATGCTTGCTTTTCCACAGTGAAGCTACAGTCTAATTTCATAATCTTTATATGTGTTTTTAGAAGAAAAAAAATATTAATGATGAATAATTAATCTTTCTACGAATAATTAGTAAGTGAAATAAAATAGGGTTAATTTTTAAAATATTTTGTCTTAATTCTTAGGGTAAAACAAGTCCATCCAACAAGCCTACAACATCACAGCTTCTGCAGCACTCTCAGTTGGAAACAACTTTCAACAAAATGTTCTCAGAGCATGCAGCTTCTACAAAGAATGAGTCACAAAAGTTTGCAAAGCAATATATCCAAAATATATTGGTAGTTTGTTACAGCAGTTCTCATGCAAATTTATCTTTTACAGTATTTAGGGCTAATATTGTTGGGCACACTTGTCCTTTCCATTTTGTTTGATTAATATTAATATTAATATTTGTTATATATAATTTTAAGGAGAGCAAATTATAATTTTTATAATAATTTTATTTATAGTTTTAAGGAGAGTTACTTTGTTACTTGTTACTTTGTTTGTCAGTAATTAAATTTAAATTGCTATTTTACTTCTGAAGAAACCAAGAGGTTCAATTTTATATTCATTCATATTAATTTGTTTGTCAGTTTTTAAGAATTTTCTCGAGTAACAATTTGTTGTTTTTTCTGATAGAAAATATTCATTAAGACTTAGTTTCATTGGTTACTGAACAAAGTATCTCTTTAAATTGACTCATGTGTGTGAGTTTAATCTTTGTTTACATATTCTTGTAATCTTCTCAAAATAATGCATATGAATCATTTTGTATCAAGTAAAGTTACCATACAAGAAGGCTTCATTTTAATTTTAATAATATATATATTATATATATATATATTAAATATATATATCATTATCATTATCATTATTCAGTAATGGCCTTTTTCAAGGTTTTTAAAGCAAAAATTCATGGTTTTCAGTTATTTTTTTGTTTTAAAAAAATGAGCAAAGGGCTTATTTTTCTTCAGTCTTTTTAAGGCCTGTTTTTGGGAGGGGGAAGTGGCATGGTTGTATTTAGAAATCAAAAAAAAAAAATTAACATTTTTTATAGAGTGCGGTGAAAAATCAAGTGAATTTACTAAATGCTACCATGATTAAAAAGTTTGCTCCATTTGAAAATCAGTTGGTCTTACATCTGGTAAGTATTTTTGATATTTGTTTTTTTTTTTTTTTTTTTTTTTGCAAGAACTTACAACTTTGCTTTGGTTAATAATTCATTAACTCTTCAATATTTTTCAATCTTTTTTATAAACTGAAATTTTAGATTTTATCAGAAAATATGAAAGAATTTTTAGATCAATAAGATCAATGTTGTATTTTCTCATGCTTTTTATGTTTAGCTTTTTTATCTTTCTGATAATTTTAGTCATGACCAATTTAAATATTTTTTTTTGACTAAAATTACCCCAAAATCAATTAAATAAAACTGAAGTTTTATATTATAATATTGTTATTATTATATTTTTTATTATTATTTTCAATATTTTTTAAAGTAATAATTTTTTAAAAAATTTTTTATGATTGTTTGAACTATGGGACTTTTTGATATTGCTGCATTCCAGTAGTTAAACCTTTCAGTCCCTGGGGCTGCTCTACATTCTCCAGAAGCAGTATTTCTATAACCTGACATTGCCTTACTTTTTTGAGCCTTTAGTGTTATTTGTTTAAAATGAGTTATTATGCAAAGTAAAAAAAATTCTTGCTAGTTAGTGATAATAGGCTTCAACAATTATATAAATTTTATTTTGAAAAAGACAAATTACAAGTTTAAAATATGAATATCTAGATATTGTCATAGCTGATTTGTATAGAATGATTGTTGTGCCTTTACCAGAGGCATTGGTAGATGGTTTGGTTGCTTGTTTAAACATAAGGCACATCTCCACCATTAAAGTAGATAGATCTGATGCGAGAGACCAAAAACCATTAAAAAATGTTATTTCTCTTGTACAAATATTAAAAGGATATGAAATTAAAGATTCATTATTTATCTTGATCTAAACCGAGATACAACGTCCTTAAGTTATTTATTCCTTAAATATATTATTATTATAATCTATTATAATTTCATAATTTTGAAAGATTTGGCATTAATAATTAATAGTAACTTTTTTTAATAAATATCATTTACGATAGTGATTATAATTTGATGAAAAGTAATATTTTTGATGGTTTTTTTTGGTTCTTTAGACTGATATTTGGGTAATAAATAGGTGATTAAAAATTCATTTAAAGATATTTACTTTGTTTTTATATTATAGAATGCAGTTAAAAGTCAACAGAATATGATAAATCACAGGATTTCTCAATTTGAGAATCAATTGGGTAAATTGGACAACAAAACAACATTACACCTGGTAAGAATTATTAACCTTTCAATTGAAGAAAATAAAATAATGCAAAATAAATTTAATGACCCTCAAAAAAAAAAATCTGATCTATGAACATTAAAAACGTAATCATAAATATTTTTTATTTGCCTGTACCAAAAGATTGGATTTTAAGAATTAGAAAATATAGCCAGTGGACTTAGATTTTCAGTGCAAAAATTTGTACTTTTATTATCATACAATAATGTTGATATATACATTCAATAAGAATTATTGCACGATTTTTTGATTATATTTTAGTTTATCTGAATATATTTTTTAGAGTGCCTTAGTTACTAATTATTGTTTTATATTACTAATTGAAATTATACTAATTGATTATATAGAGCAAGTTCTCTGAAGAGTTTTACCCTGATTTGGTAGGAGTATTAATGCTAAAATCAAGTTTTGAACAACGTTTACATGAGAATGCTGCACAACTAAAGTTACTAGTAAGACAAATTTTTAACAGTGACTGTTCCTTACAAACTGTAAAATTATTGTTAAATAATTTTTTAGTATGCTTTTATATTACCGCTAATTTGCAATAAAATTTCATTTGGTGAATTGGGGTTACTATACAGACCAGAAAATCTTTGTTCTGAGAAGTAGTTTTAAAAACAGCAATGGTCGAGTAGTACAGATATCAGAATCCAAAAACTTAAGATTTATGAGTTTGAATATAGCAGTGATTTAAAGCCGACGGAGGTTTCGCTATAGGTTGGATAGGAGTTTGTTGACTACGCATTTCATTTCACCACTTTACACGTGACGATTACCACCTAACCCACTGCACACTTTGAGGTTTAACAACCAATCAAAATAAAGAAATTTCAATACTGGTGGTCTTAAAATGATTTATCAATTATTTTATTGATTAATTTTATAAATTTGCCTATGCTTGTTTACCTATTAATCAATCTATCTGTCCGTCTTTTTGAAATCTAATTCAATAGGTACAGGTCTGTATCAGTTCACAAAATTTGCTGTGGTATTATTTCTTGTTAATAGAAGCAGTAGTACTGTGAATAGAAGCAGTAGTACTGTGGATGATTAGAAATAGTTTATGAGAAGATGATTTTGAAAATATAGTGTATATTTTTTTGCAAATATGTTGGTTCAAATTTATAACTGTGCTAGTAAGCCCAGATATTAGATAGAAAGATATATAGACAGATATAGATAAATAAAATATAGAAGTGAGAAAATGAATATTCATTTTAAAAATAGATCATGGTTTAAAACAAAAATTCATTTTTGACATTTTTTTCTTTTTTAATTTAGTAGTTTATATCATTTTTTTGACTTCTGGCAAGACGGGCAGGATCGTGTGAATTTGTTGATGCTTGTCCATCAGTTAACAGTTTTTCTCCTAAGCTTATTTTCCCAAAGTTTTGCATGGAGTTGTAGCATCATAAGCGAGAGCAAGAAGTACCTTCTCTTTTTTTGTTGTCAATTATTCTACGATCTAGTTTTGTTTTTTTCTTCAGTTACATAGAATGAAGAATATTAATTGAATTGTGTTAGAGAAAGCTAAATAATTAACCAGTCACAAAATTTCGAAAGTTTGAGGGCACAATTAAAATATAGGCTTCTTCACTTTATTGGCCAAAAAGTGACTAAATTAAGTTTACCAAAATCTTAAAAGATTTTTCTCAATTTGATTTCTTGGAGTCCGATTGTGAAAAAAATTGAAAAAATAGTTTTTTTTTTTAATTTTTTGATTATTAATTTTTATTGATTTTATTTGATTAAATAGAAAATAATTAAATTACATAAAAAATAAAGAGTGGGAAGCATGGATAGCCTAAACAGCTGTTACAAAGCAAATCATTGCTGGAGAAAAATTTTAGCTGATAAAATGAAATAAGTCACTCAAAGAGAATAATAATTTTTGAATATTTAAGTTAAAATGCACATATTATTTTGTCCTCTGTTAAAACTATAACTGTACAAAGTATTATCCGTTCAATTTTAAAAAAGTTCTTCTGAGGGGTCTTATGGATAAATTTTTGTGACTTGAAAAAGTAAAGTGTAGCTATATGATAAACCGTTTGCTTCCAAGCTACTTTAAAGAAAATGGTCTAACTGTAGTTTATTTTATGAAGTCTAATTAATAAGTTATTCAAAGTTGCTTTTAGAAAATCGTGTTAAGTCTTAACTGTATTAAAATTTTCTCTGATGCAGGAAACATCTTAAGTGGGGTTCTCCAAGGTTCAATCGTAGGTTTTTTGATTTTGCAAAGAGTAAATCTCAGTATGCTGATTGTCATCATCTTTATGATGTCAAGTGTCTAGAGATGAGTCTTTGATTGATCTGACTGAACTTAAACAGAAATTTAAATTCTCTTTTGTTTCTAGAAAATAAATGAAGCATTCCTTTTGATGGAGAAAATACCAAATAGTTATAGTTATATACCGAATAGGGACTAAACATCACTTAAGATTTACATAAAACAAATGAAAGTAAAGTTGCTCAAAATATAGTGTTCGCTCTAGGTGCAGTTTACATGTTTTCTCAGGTGGCGGTGTGGCTATCATTTCTTTGATTATGCATCTCTGTTGCTTTGTTTCCAAATCTAAACAAAAAGTTGGCTAAATAAGTTAAACTCATGCAAAATAAATGCAATACTTTTTAAATTTTGGAGTAAAACACACTTGAGAGTCCAGAAATTTAAACACCTCCCCTGCATATTGGAATGATGTTACCACTGAAACAACCTCAAAAATTATAGAAGGAATTTTAAAACTAATGAAATCAACAAAGTTTATAAAAATTGGTTAAAATGTTTATTTTTCATAGGCATACATTTCAGGTTCTTTTATATTTTGATCTAAGATCTTTTTGGTTAATCCTTTTAAACACAGGTTTTAATAAAGACTTATTTATATATCGAAAAAAAAAAGATAGAGTTCTTTTATTTCTACTAATAAAATTTAAATTCCTTGACTCTATATTTGACCCTGCTACTTCAATATTTGGCTTCAATTAGAGTGTATTTTTTCCATTATATTGCAAAATTTTTTAGTACTAAAACTTACCTGTCTAAATGGGTCAAATGGACTATATTAAAGCTTATTGTGAAAATTAAAGAGAAAATTATGTTGTATTTTGCTATCTTAATTTTTCCTTTGGAAACAAAAAGTCTCTTGAAATATTATTTTTGAAAATTTAAAAAGCTCCTAAAATATCAATGGATTTTTTTTAATTGGAAAATTAACAAATTAATGTTCCTTTTAATGGTTGTTTAGAGGCGTTTCCAACTAAATAATAAAGATGACAGGATACTAAATTTAAAAATTTAATTTACCTGGTTTAATGGAGTGAAAGTCCTTCAACTACAAAAACAGCTTTAGGGATCATTCAAAAAGTATATTATGACAGAAAAAACAAAAATTTCTTTGCCAAGCTTTGTGATTGAACGCACTCCGCCCAGGAGCATTTGCTGCTTTGAAAAATGCATCCAGGTCATTTTCAACAAAATACTTAATTGAACAGTTTTTTCTTACCTTGGGTTTTCATCATAACCGCCACCAACTGTAACTGTTATTACCTTTTTTCTCATCATTTCTGTCAGTTTGAAAACTCAATGAAGATGAGTGAATGCGGATGACCACAAATACTTGGCACTTCTGAAATGATATGTATGTAGCACCAGAATAAGTGACTGCATCATTTTTGAAATCTTTGCTTTTGACAACTTTCATATCGCCAGTGACCGAGGTTGTGTGGTTCTTTGCTGATCTAGTGTCGCAACTGTCTGTAACACTTTGTTGCTACATCAGTCATTAGCTGCGGAACTATCACTATAAGAATAATTGTGTAGATCAACTCTTGCTTTACTTTTTCGATTGAACCAAATCAGAGGTAGCCTTGCCCATCAGTTTTTACTCTTTGTTTCTTCCAAACTCTTGAGTTTACGTTTTCTTTTATAACATAGCTTTTTTTGTCAAGCTGCGTTTTGAATGGAACTCCTTCAGTTGCTGCAGTGTCGCTGTAAGAGTCGTTACATCTGGTATGCATTAGAGGATGGAGCCATTGTGTCAAGAAAAGTTGTATCAGAGAAGTAAAAAGCATCACCTTTGTTTCAAGGTAGATTAGAAATTCTAATAAAAGTGAACATGGGTTGCTCAAATGAGAAGTCAATGGCAATATTAAAGAAAAAAGTTGAAAATGTAGGCTACCCTGGCAATGATCTGCGTTATGTCGATTACTCAAAGATGATATTAAGAGGATTACTTGGAGACAATGCAGACGACATTGACGAAGTTGATGAGGCATGTGCTGCAACGGAAACTGACGTCGAAACATCAGGTCAAACCAAGTGAAAAACATTTTTCAGTATATTTCTTGGTTTGGTCAAACAAGTGAAATACATTTTTCAATAAATTTTTTGGTTTTGTTAAAGAAGTTTGAAATATTATAGCGATAAAATTAACGTCTTATCATATTTCACCACCTTATCAAATTTTGCCCTCTTATGAAGTTAACGGGCTAGAAAATTAAGGTATATAAAATTAACACGCATTTTAAAAAACTGTGTTAATTTTCCAGTGTTTTTATTTGCTAGAATAAGTAGTCTTTAGTGCCAATTCGAAGATTTAAAAATTTATTACATCAGGTTAAGGAAGCAAAGCTTTTTAGGATGCTTGGAAATTGATATTAGATATGAAAGTAATTTGAATTGATATAATAATGTTATCATTGTAAAATGTGTGGAAGTTTTTTGAAGTATAGGGTTGCATATTTTTTTGAGTTTGCGTTGTTAATGACAAATATAAGGTGATAATATAAGGTGATGATATGTAGTGAAAGTTGGATACATTTATCAAATAGCAATGCATTGATTGATAGTTTTTTTATGAATTTACAATCACGAACATAATTTAGATAGGTTATTTTTTAAATTTCAAGCCGCAAACCAATGTTCCATTTTACTAGTTTTAGTTTTGGTTTTAGTTTTTGCTTGTTTCTCTAGGAACTAAAATTTTATATTTTCTTCCAAATTCTAGAGCTCTGAAGTCAAATGTCTAAAGGTAAACCTAAAGTTAGTCCCTTAGCGTACAGAACCTTAATTTTCAAATGCTTGAAATTTGTTTAGTATTGGAATTTTTTGCAAACATTTGAAAAGTCTTTAATCCCAACACTTTTTATGCTGAATGAATTTATTTTTTACCAAAGAATTATAAGACGCTATTTAAATTTAAGTTAAATATTATAAGACGCTGTAATATAATAAGTTAAATTTTGAGTATTTATTGAAATATTGAACATTTTGTTTTAAAAAATAATGATGACAAAAAAGATTAAAACAAGCAATTTGATTAAATAATCATGATAATATTCACTAACACCATCGTCACCATCGTCATCATCACCATCGTCACCATCGTCATCATCATCATCATCATCATCATCATCATCATCATCATCATTTTTTCTTTGTAATGATAGTAATAACGAATGTGTCGTTTTGGCATAAATATGTTTTTATCCAATGCGAGTTTATTTACAAAAATTTTTTGAGCCATCGGAGCAAACATTTTTTCACAGGAAAGAGTGCTGTTTTTTGTTCTTATCTCAAACTTTGTAGTTTATATTTGATACAAAAAATATTAATAATGAAGTGATTAAATCTGTGTAAATCGTTGTTGTGTTAGAAGTATTATTTTGTTTTTTGATTAGAAGAAGCAGCTAAGAAACACTACCAATGCCACCACATCAGATTTTGCTACAAAAACGGATCCTAAAATTTCCTCAGCCAAGTTTGTTTACGTAAGTTTTTGTCTTCAAACAAAAATTACTTTTGCAGATGAAGAAAATTTTATTTTTTTTTATTAGATTTCTTATTATGAATATTAATTTCTATTATTAATATTTTATATTAATATTATATTTATATACTTTATATTTTTTTAGATAAAAAGATATTAAGAACTTAAAATTGATTGTCAGAGGACTTTTAATGATTCCGCTCTATTGCTCTTTTATTGGTCTTTTATGCTCTAAAACTTATGGCTGGTATTTTTAAGTTTAGGGAACTATGTCTTTACCTCTATACTCTCTTTTTTCTACAATTTTTCTATGGTCTGCCATCTGTTTCAACTAAGTTTTTTATTAACCTTTGTGGTAACAGCCTTTTTTATACCATTTTTAGCCAATTTTTACATTGCTATTTTTAGCAATGTTTGTTAACAATGATAGTTAACTTACTTTTCATTATTTTTCATAGCTCCTAGGTGTGGTAAGGGTTTATAAAAGTTTCCAAAATATAGTCATGATTAAATCTATGGGATGATTTTATTGATTTTTTTCTTTTTGCGCCTATAAATATACCCCTTGCTCATCCCTCTGTAGCATCTTTTTTTTTTTATTTCTAATATTTGCCAAATCGTGGGATGGCCATTTTTGCAAAATAGTGACTGGTTTTGTATTTTATAAAAGAGCATACTGAAGTATGATCGTTTTTGGCTAATATCATAAAAAATGTTAGTCAATAATTATCAAACAGTTATTATTATTGTTATTGTTATTATAAAAATAAATATAGAAGATTATAGAGATTGGGCTAAATTTTGACAAAAGATTGCATTTTTGTTATTTGAATTTACTTATCTCTGTGTATTTACAAACTGTTTATTTCTTCAGGAACCCATAAGTTACTAGCACTCATCATCATGCTTTGTGTGACTTTTTCTTTTAAAAAAGTTTTTATATGTTTAATATCCAAAATTTAAAATTTTTGTTCTTTGAATGCAGTGATAATAGGTTTTGGTATTTTTTTTCAGGAGCTGAGTATTGTGAAAAGTGCAATCGATTCTATAAATTCTAAAATAGTGAAGAAATCACAGGAAGTGAGCACTGTAAAGAATGCAATGGATTCAATAAACTCTACCATGATGATTAAGTTACATGAGTTGGTTGACTTAAAAAATACAATGGATTCAATTAATGCCAGCCTGGTGAAGAAGATTAATTTGCATGAAAGCTTCATTGGTCAATTGAACAATAAAATTAACGATCATTTGGTACGTATATTTATCACGTTATAATTTTATACTTAGCATATGCAAAGATTTTTATAAGCCAGGGTACGAGTCTACAAAGATCATGGTCATTTCACATGACCACAAGTGAAAATATGTTAGTATGGATACCCTATTCCTATTTACTTGTTTATCCAATTCATTTTACTTTCAAGTGTGTAAGATTGACATTTTGAATTTTTTTGGGCAGGTGAGAATTCAGACTACACACTATAAATATTACACACTATAAATATTACACACTATAAATATTACACACTATAAATATTCACATTATAAATATTACATACTATGAATATTACACACTATAAATATTACACACCATAAATATTTGTAATTTCATACCATTTATTTTAGATACTTTTCAAAAAAACAAGGAAAAGACCATGGTCACACCATTTATCTCAAAACATCACAATGCTAATTTTCATTCTACATTGTTGAATGATATTTTATAGGAGAAGTTTTCTGATGGGTTTTCTACAAATTCAGTTGGGGCAACAGAACTGCAGACAAGTTTACAAGTACGTTTGCAGCAGAATACTCAAAAGCTCAAAATATTAGTAAGATAGTCTTTTAGTACTTTTGGTACTTTTAATAGAAATTTTGACGTTTTGGTTATTATATACAATCCCACAAAGTACCATTAGACCTAGGTACGAGCACACAAACTCTGAACACAAAAGCGATATAGTTTTTAAAACTAAAATTAATAACAAAATGTTCTCCTGAAGAAAATATCAAATTTCTTTTTCATTTCATTTCATTTCATTCGAAGCTGAAGTAAAAGTTTTTAGAATTATATTTATATTTATTTTTTTTATTTATATTTTTAAATAGCTTTTAGTTATAACTTTGAATTCATCTTTAACTTTGCTGATTCTTTAATCATTTCATTTCAGTCGATTCTTCATTTAGATTTGACATTAGAATGAGACTTTGATGTCTTGATATTTGATATCATCCAATGTTCTAGCATCTCTCTTTAAAACATTTTTCCTTTTAAAAATGGATGCTAATTTTTTGTTGTTATTCCAAAAAGTTATGAATTATATTTTTATTTCACATTTCGGACTTCTTTGCATTAGAAAATATATAAATCATTGAAATAAAGAAAACGATTTACAGGATATCAATTTTCTCAAAAATCTTTTAATAAAAAAAAAAATTGGAGCAATCAGAACAGGCCGAAGAACAGAGCAACTTTATTGTATGTAGAACAGCCTAAAAATATGATCGTTTGATATTATTTGAACCAAAAATTTTTAAATGCATATTTCATACTCAATTTCACAAAAATTTTATAAGTTTCCAAGTGCAATTCTTAAAAATTTGAGGTGTTTTGGTAGGGTCAGCACCCCAGCATCTCAAAGATGATTGAAATTGATCTGGAATGTTAATGAGAGTAATTAGTATTAACAAACTGGATAGTTAAAGTCTATAGTAAGGCAAATATGAGATGCTATTTTCTTGCTTGTTGTTTCTTTTATTTGAAAAAGATTTTTTAATAAATAGAATTTTTTTTAAAAAGTTTAGAATTAGATAATTTTACCTAAGCAATATACTAAAATTTTGGTTGTTTTGACCAGGGAATCTTTGGTGTATTATAGCATTTAAGGTATAAAAGAAGTAATGACTGTGAGTAATTCTTAAAGTTTTAGGTAGTTTTGTTTTTTTTATGAGAGGTCACAATCTCATATCAAGCTATAGTTTTAGATGATTTTGCTTTAAATTTTTATCTTAATTCTTAATTCCATAAAAATGATTTTAGTTTCTTTAGAATAGATTTAACTCTCTGGGTACCACCCTGCCAAATATTGTTCCCACAGGAACGATAGCGTTGTATGTTCCTGCACGCCCAGTATTGCCCGATATCACATTTGAACTGTGTGGTATTTTTTATAATAAACATGCGCTTCATTTGAGCCATAATGGCTGCCAAAAGTGAAATTATTCATAATTTTATTCATATTTGAAAAGAAAAAATTTCTAATGGTCACAAAAAAAATAATTCACTCTCTTAAGCTATTGCTTACTGCTTGGAAACTGACATTGATGTTGACATTGATGGGCAGAATGACTCTTCTATTGGAGGTTTTACTAGTGATGAAGAAGATGGGATTGATCAAGCATTATTAATTAGATGACGTTTTTATCATTTTTCGTAGTTTATTCACTATTTTGAATTTGACGGTGTCATTTTTGAAAATCTTATGTTTAAATCAACAGATTATTACTCAAAACAACCCAGAAATTAGTGCCCAATGTTAAGAAACTTTCTATGAATTGTTTTAGTAATAATAAGTAGTAGTAATAATAATAATATAATAATAATAATAATATTAATATAAATTATATAATTAAAAAATATAAATTAGTAAAATAAATAAAACGTTTTGAGAATTGTTTGCAGTTTTTTAAAAAACACCGCTTTCCATATTTTAGCCATAACTCCAAATAAGGCAATAAATACTCCAAATAAGGCAAGGTCAGACCTTCGATTTTTGGGGCAATTCCAATACTTTAAATCTATTGCCTATTAAAAACTGATTAGAAGTTAATATTTTTAGTAAACATTTGTAATTCTTCAGCCATTTTTGGTTTTGTGATGTCATTTTCAGATTTTTTTAAAGAAAGACATTCCTTAATCTATTCTAGTTTCAGAAACTATATACTTTGCTGATGTTTAATTCAACAGATAAAATTTTTTCTAGATTTTTTTTTTCAATGCAATATTTTATTTGAATGCCTATAAATTGTTGTTTAGATATTTAATTTGGATGCATTGAAGAAAAAATATGAAGTAAGATTTTTTGATAAGTGCTTATTGTTTTTAACAAAATGAAATGTGATATAGTCTATAGTGGACCACTGTAATTACGCATGTTCATATGAAGTTATGACTATTTGTCTGTTTGTAACAGACAAATAGTTCATTGAATATTTTGATTTTTGCATGGAGTTATAGGGTCCTAAATTGATCAAATTGACAGAGCTGATTTTTTGAAAAAAATTTTGAAATTTCCTAAAAAATTACTTCAAATTTTGTATAAAGAATTTACAGGGTCATAAAGTCAAAGGGTGTCATTTGACAGGGTGTCTTTATGGAAAATATTTTGAAAATATTTTTGTCTTTCCCTTTTTATAAATTTTGCTTGCAGTTGGGGCACTGTAGAGTGTAACTTTTCATGCATATTGCCATCTGCCGAAATTTTTCCTTTATGTTGCCCTGAACTAGGGTTCTATTTTTGTATAAAAAACATATTTTTTTGATTTTTATCGGTAATTCTTCTTGTGATTATTTTGAAATTTAAGAATGAGATAAAATATAATTTGTTTGCTTTTAAATCAATTTATTTTATTCCTACATATTTTTTTTTTTTTTCGATTTTCTTCAGGGTTATGTTCTGTTTTTTAAAAATATGATCTAATATTAGGAAAAGTTGTTTCTGGTCATTTTAGCATGTCAGCCATTATGCTTAATCTATTGGTCTGAAATAGGCACCTTTTGATTTTCCCAGGTATTAAATTTTTTTCGAAAATGAAAAAATTTGTGATTTTGGATCACATTATTTTGAAATTTTACTGAGGTTGAAACCACATTTTTTCACTTTTTGTTCACTTTTCTTTTTTTAAAAGTTTTTTTACCAATTATTTTTTGGACTTTTGTTACCATGAGACCATTCTTCCCTAAAATGCTAGTTTTTATAGCAAAACTCCTATCCCTTATTTTATTAATTTGGAATCATGAACGCGCCGATCTGAAGGTTTTTCCTAAATTCTTTGTTGGCTGTTATATTTTCTTTTTAATTCTCTCATTTTTTTTGGACATGCAGAGTCATAAAGTGAAAATGAAAGGCTAGTTTAGATTTTTATCCATCACAAATATCAACTTTAAATTCGGCTATATACCTCATATCAGCTTTTAAGATAATTTAGATGCTGGTCTGATAAACGTTTTAGTATTATCACCAAAAATGCTGAATTTGAACTTGAAAATCTACTTGATGAAGTTTTTGTTTGGTCAAATCTAAAAACAAAATTTTAAAACCTCAATAAAATGAGAATGTTTAAAAAAGTTTAGGGGAAATTTAAGGTTGTTAAAAATTAGTAACGATGGCTGAACAGATGCAAATTATTTCTGTTTGCAGTCTTAAAATCAATAAATTTTCAAATTTAAGATTTGGTCTTGACATAAGTTGTTTGGTGACACCATTATTATTAAAAATTACCTTTTTGAAATAGGAATTGACATCAGGTGGCAATGTCGTAAATAATGTGAGCACAATTATAAGCTCAACACCATCATCTCAAGCAGCAAGCCCTAAATTGCAGTTGGATGCACCGACTAATAATGGTTAGTTCTGCAACATTATATCATTTTATAATGGACATCTGTCATATTAATTATTTTCATATTAAATCCTATATATCTCATAGATTTTAATTAATACATACAAGCATACAACTAGTTCACAAAATTTTCCTAGAGGGGCTTCAGTGGGTAATTTAAGCGATGATTGCTTTTGGGTGCCAGTGATTGGGGAACCCAAAAATTTATTTGCATTCTGTGGATACTGCTTCATTATGTTTAACTTTTTTATATTTTACTTTTATTTTTTATACCTTATCTTTTAAAAAATAACATGAATAAACAGATTAATTATAAAATTGTTGGCATGTCTTCCTTTGCTTTGTTCAAAACGTTGTTCTATTCTTTAAAAAGTTACATCGCCTTTTTAAATAAAATCACGATTTCGTAAGTTTGTTTATATTTCACGAATTCTGCAATACACTTTTTGTAACGTTTGAAGGAGAGTGTGCAAAATCTGACTTGATTGCAAATCTGTGTTGTTATTGTTTTCAACCACTGATCATTCAGAAATATTAAACATTTGTATATTCGCAACCAAACTTTTTTTTTTTAAAAAACATGCGACTAAATTGATCATTAGGTATAAATTACACGATGAAATTAAAAAAAAAAAATTTTGAATTTGTAATAATTGTAAATTAAAATGGTGATGTGAAGAAAGAAAATGACAGGATTATAAATCAAAGCATTTTTTTTCTTTAATAAAAAATAAATAGATGTAATTATATCCTTATATATGCCCTTCGATTTATATTTGCGTCATAACAACATAACTTGCAATAAAAGATCAACTTACATAACCATTAAATTACGCATATTTAATGAGTATCCAAGGTTACGACAAAAGTTAAACCACAAATATAAAAAATCTGCAGATTAAGAACGCTATTTAAAGAAATTGTTATTTGTACATAAAACAGTTTCAAATAAAAAGTATTTTTATTTTGTTATTTTCAAATGTTTTGAATCTGATGTTAAGATGTTGACGAGTCTGCGATTTTGATACTGGATCTAACTTCATTTACAGTTGACATTATCACAAGAATAATAGAGAAAATTAAATAATGGTGTAAACTACGCTTTAAGTAAATACAACATCTTCTTTTGGTTTTGATATACTCCACAATTGTCACGGCCTCTTGCTTAGGGATATCAATGAAAACATCAAACACAAATGGTGAAAAAACAAGTAATTATAAGCTGATCTAACTATCAATGAAAGAACAAATAGGAATAGCTGCTTTAATGCTTTAATACTGCTTTAATGCTAATCTAGCTTTAAAAATCCTAACTTAGGCCCTAGACTTAAACATTTAAGTAAACTCTTAGCTATTGAGTTGCTGATGGCCATAGTTAGCATTATTTTGGCCCCTGACTCAATAAGTAGCAATGTCACTTAACACAAAGCTTTCAAATTGTAAATCATAAACAAAAATAATATTTTTTTCAAATTACGTGGATGGACGTAAGTAAGTTTTGACAAAAAATCTTTTGACCCATATGACTACCTGTCGAAAGTTCTCATTCCTCGGATCCATGCCTAAAAATGTTCCAATTTTTTGATATTTTCCAAAAATTTTTTTAAAAATTTTTACTTGAATTTTTTTTTAATGTTTGTTAATATTATATTTGATGATCTCATCATGTTCAGAACCTATTTCAGCCTTTAAAAATATTTTTGGAATTTGATCCTACATAATTTTTTTTTTTACCTTTGCATGAAATTAAAGGGCTATATAAGGCATATTAACCCCATAAGGTCATTGGAGGAAGTTTCTTGTTTCCTAGACCCTGGGCCTTAAACGTACATGTACACAAACACACACTCACACAAACACACACACATTCACACAAACACACACGCACACATATTCATATAAACACACACACATTCACACACACGCACAGACACACACATGCACACATACACAACACTCACACACTCTCACACACACACATTCACATACACATACATACATTATTTAAAAAAGAAATAAAATTTGATAACATTGTTAAAAGTGTAAAAAAGCCATTTTTTAATAGACTTAAAAATTGCGGTGTTTGATATAGCAGAATAATTTATCATTTTAGTCTCACTTGCAAATAGTTCAATATCATATGAAAATCTCACTGTAAATCAAAGCAGCCAAGGTGAGTACCCAACAATTTTCAGCATAATTAATAAGAATATTAGACAAAGAAAATTTATTAAATAATTTGTGTTGCATCCAACAAGGCAGTTTCTTAACATTTAGTGTCATTCATTGTCATGAATGAAACCGCAAAACAAAATGATTGGTTCTTCTATAACCACTCATTTACATATTTACAAAGGAAGGAAGCTTTTTATTTTATGATGAAAAAAAATTGATGCTTTTGAGCTATTATTGTTATTATATATTTACCCATATCATATTACATATCAAATATATACGTTGTTGCTTGTTGAAAAAACTCTACATTATTAGCAAATAAGCGTAAATAAATAATAAACGTGTATAAATAAGGTATCATAAAATCAAAATAAATAGAAATATACTTGAATTATTATATAAAATAGAAGTATTTAAGCATTTAATATCCAAAGCTTAATGTATATAAAGAGCAAAA
>JAUZNK010004185.1:0-10538 GCA_035046665.1 Euphysa ruthae | reverse complement strand
AATTCATATATTCATCGCTTCTCAAATTAAGAAAACTTTTAATGATATAACTTTTAATCAATTACAAATAAGATGCATAAACGAATCAGTTATAAAATTTCCTTAGACATTTCCCTGAGTTATCCAGGTTTTTTTAAAGTCTACTTGTAATTATTAAAGTTTTTTTATAGGTTTTCGAAAAATTTAGATCCACTCAAGTTTCTTTGAAATCTGACCTGAGTTAATGGAATTATCACTGGGTCCACTGAGTAATTTGAATTTAGTTTAGACCTCAATAATCAGTACTTGAATGACTAAATACGTTAAAGCATCGGTAAGATTTTTTTAAATGGAAGAAATTAACTTACAAACTCATCTTATTAGTTTTTGAGCTTAGCGTATAAATGCAAAAAACATTTATGTTCTCTATAAATCAGAAACACACTAAATAAGACATGCCTCACTTTATATTTTGGCTTAATTCACTCCTACATAGGATTTGGAAATACAGCTTGGGGAATTGACCAACTTATTTAATTATTTTATAGCAAAAACAAATCGTTAAGGCAATCTTTAAAAAAGACCGATTAACTTACTGAAGCCCCCAATGCCTTTTTACTTGCCCTAAAATTTCATTGCACCTTTACCCAATGAAGCAAAAAATTTCAGATTTCCATAAGATTTTTTCTTTCAAAAAGGTTCGCAGGAAAATTCATTTCATTTTTATGCAAGTCAGTTACATATTTGCACTTGTTTTTTGCCAATTAATGATTTTTTATCTACTTAAAAAAAAACTATTTTATGAAAAATCTAAAAAATCTCTAACAAAACGATAAGTTTTACTTTTACAATGAACAAATAAAAACATGATTACTCAAACACATGTATTATGTTTTATCATAGTGGAATTCATGTACGAAAATTACCAATAGTAAAAGTAGTTTAAGCTTTGGGAAAAATAAAGCCTAAAAATTCAATGGATTGACAGTATTTACTTTCTTCGTCAATCAAAAAAAATATTAACGTTTTTTTCATAGCGTTAGAATTCCAAATCTCACATTTTACTGTGAAATTACTCGACCGAAATTCACTTACCACCAGCGAGGACAAATTATCTTTTAATGACTGAAATTACTCGACTGAAATTCACTTACCACCAGCGAGGACAAATTATCTTTTAATGACTGAAATTACTCGACTGAAATTCACTTACCACCAGCGAGGACAAATTATCTTTTAATGACTGAAACAATGAAACCTGAAAAAATAAAAAACAGAAAGATAATTTTCAGTTACAGCTGTGATGGAAGTTTTTATAGCATAAATCATACAAAGTATCACGTGAAACGAGCAGTCGTGTTTACCACCCAGGGTACAAGTAAAATTTTATTGTAACAAGAATTTGCTATTTTCAGCAAAAATTTTAATCTGAATATTCTAATCTAAAAATCAAAATATACAAAATTTTATAAAAGTTTGTGAAAGCATAGCAAACTTATTGGCAAGTAATTGATGATAGATGAAAAACCGCGACAGAATTCAACAAACAGCAAGTTTTCTTATGCTGCTAGTTATTAATATACAATAAAGCTGTAACTAAATATATAAATTTTCTTTTGACAGTACTGAAATTATTTTTGGTTTGGTTTTGATCTATTGGAAGAATATTTTATACAAAAAAAGTATGCAATAATCGCCATTGTAAAGATACGAAATTAAATATTGAAACAATTTGATGTTTACATTCCAATGAAATAACGTCAATGAATATTTTGTTTAAACAACTGAGATATCATATCTTGCTGTCTCGATTAAATTATTCTCTACTGTTCAAACATTATTAATAAAGAAATGCGGATGCGAGACGAAGTTGTTTCAATTAATTATTCTCTACTGTTCAAATAATATCAAGGCCCGAATTTGAGCTCAAAAATCTGCTAAATAAGAAGAAGAAAAAAAAAATTCCTTGCCACAGAGAATTTTTCGCGTTGTTGCCAAATGAGCTCCAACTGCAAAGCTTGCTTTTTTTGCTTTTGCAATAATTGAAAAAACCATTCCAGAGTAAAACTTATTTACAAACAGTAAACCGTATTTTTTTTTTTTCGATCATTTATCAGTATAATGATTTTTGGTTAAATTTGGTCTGTTTAGTGAGTCAGGTCCTAGACACAAGAATATTCCGCAAGTAGCAATATAGGTCAAAAAATTCCTCTAACTTTTTGCAAAATGTTTCGCAGGTAGCAATATAGGTCAAAATATAACAAATGGTTTTGGAATAAATTTCAAAAATCTAAAATGTCTAAAATAAAAATATCTGGGGATGCTTGGTCTTAGCAGCACCATTTTCTCCCTCCTAAATTCACTAATGTTCAAAGCTATGGTTAAAACTAATAGATGGATTTCAGTAAAGCTGGTTACACAAGCTTTCCCAGCTTTCATCGACTCTATTAATTAATATCTGGTAAAAATCTGTCAAAGGGAAACCTGGAAATTTTATGAAAATAATAGAAAAAGATGAAACTTAAAAGAAAAAATAAAATTGGACCTAACAGGATGAACTAGAAATACTTCATGAATTATAAAATACTATCCATTTAAAAACTAAGAAAGATTTACACCTGGAACCTAACAAGTAGTAAAATGGATGTTTCCAAAATAACAACATTTACAAGTGGAAAAAATGAGAAATTAATTATAACTAATATTTTTTTTACCTGTGAAAGAGCAGAAGTAATGGTTGATAGACTCGAATTAGAGTTCCCTGATGATATCGATGTCAAATCTTCCGTTGAGCCCATATTTCTACGTCCAAATGCAGACAAAAGTTGACTTTGACGTCTCGGCTTTGAGCTTTCAGCTTCAATCAAATGGTTAACTGGCCGAGAGAGAGGTTTAAGTGTCGTACTTTTATTAACACTTGTGGTTGATGAGGAAAGTTTTATACGAGGTTGTTCGAAACCTCCAAATGTGTCAGCACGTGTTTGAGGGTAGTTCATCATACTATTGCTACTTCCAGGTGATTGGGTTGGACTGCCAGCAGTAAGGTCAACGTTATACGAACATACAATTGCAGCAAGAGCATTAACTAAAACCATTGAAAGCAATAAATAAAAACATATAAAAATGTTAATTGTAGGACAACAGGTGCGCATATAGCTTGAATAGCAATAGTAATAATTATCATAGGTTTAATCGAGGAATCAACCTCTTTTGAGATCAGCCTATCTCTTTTTAATCAGAACCCTGTTAAAATCGGATTTTTATCCACCAACTTTATGCTGGCTGAAATTTTATATCATCATATTGCATAGGCATGAAACATACTATGTATTTCAATGATCGAATACATTAATTCACATAAAAGGGTATTGATATAACGAAAAATTTCCACACTGTTACGGGGGTGGCTGAGAAATAAAGCCAAAGTTAAATGATAAATATCACTTTGTTAAGAAAAAAGTGTGTCAATAAAACTGGGCCAAAACCAGTTGACCATCACAAACAATATCAACTCTGTAATTGTGCCCAACATGATCTGTGTGTATCGACCTCACGCTGGACAATGGAATGGTGTATAATAAATTCAGTTCGAAATAGATTATTTCAAAATTAGATGTAAGTAGCAGCAGTAAATTAATTTTTTTTGACAATCCAATGCAAGTATGATAATGGAGGTATGAAAACGACATGAGATTTTTTGATCGTTTTCGAGCCTTCTAAATAAACATTTGTTTTCTCAGAAGAAATTTTTAATTCCAAAATTAGTGGTAGCGACAGCAGAGTAAATCAACAGTAAAGTCACAAAAATATGCACATAGCTCCAATACATAACACGCTCATCTCAATGCTAAATGCGCAATGTTTTCAAATATGTTATTACACCTGCTTAGGTTTCTAAACAAGTGTGTTTTTCATAGGTTTCCACGTAGGTAGAATAGAGGCGTCAGTGTTTATCTAGCCTTGAACATAAAACATTTAGACAAAAAAAGGAACATATAATATCCAATTTTAGTGTTAGTTAAAGTTAAATAAATTTTTCTATTCTATGGTGTTAAAACCAAAAAAGAAATATAAAGCAAAATTTTGATCTCTATTGATTGATCTGGATAAAATATTGTTAAATATATACCTTCTGACAGACAATTCTCCAACTGTTCTCTATAATGAAGGAAAATACCACATCAAAAATAAGTAAATCTAAAATGTTTGTTTTGAAAATGAAACACCTTAGTTGATTTAATCTATCTAAAGGTAATCCACCTTTCGCCAATTTATGATAATTTTATGATATAAAAAGATCAAGATGTACACTTGCAGAACTATAAGTTCATCCTTGAAACAAACTGAAAAAGTAAATAAATAAATAGGCTACAATTGATATTAAAATTCTCACCTAGCATTCTCTATATCACCCTTTTTCAATGAAGATAGAGCAGAACCCTATAATAATAGTCGTAAAATAATAGTCGTAACAGTACCAAAAAATGAGTAATTGCTTTAGCATATACTTCCACAAGAAGCATTTGCTAAACTTTATCAAGAAAACAAAAAATAAAAAAAAAAAAAAAAAAAAAAAAACAACCTAGTCTTTTGTAAAAAAATTTTTTGTGATTCGCAGGGAAACTTAATCAATAACACTTACAAAATGTTATTTTACGAACTTAAAATTATACCTTTATTGGTCCAATCTCGTCCATGCTTTCAACAAGTTCCTATGGTAAAAATTAAGAAAATGATATATAAAATATTCCAGAAGAGAGACAGTCTGACAGAAACGTTAAAGAACAAAATCTATTCCCTTTTAAACGTTCTTCACTTATTTAAAACTTTCATCCCATAGAATTTTGGGTTTTGTTAAAAAAATTATGATTAAAAAAATGTTATTGGTAACCAGTAAGTTCACAGTTACCTTCAATTTGTATGGAATAATGGTTATAGATAGTTGGTTTCAAAGGAACTAGGGTAATTTTCTATGGGGTGATTCAGTTCCAGTCCCTTAAAGAAATTATGCAAATTTTTACAGTCTGAAGGGAATTTATATGGTCTTTGGAACGTGCTTATTATTTACCAAGGTTTCAATAAAAAACATTGCATTTCTTCCTTAATACAATCTTACGTAATTAATTTAATTAAAAAATATCTTTTATTTCACGTGAAAATTTTTATTAAACTTAAAAAAAAAATTTAGAAAGTGTTTCTAAGTAGCGATGTGGTTAAGGATAAAGTGACAAACGCATTAAGGCACGCCTGTTACCCTTGATAAAAATTATTTAAAGAGTATTGCTATTTAGGATGCATCCAAGGACAAAGTGATGTTACAGTAAGGCATATCTGTCATTTTTACTTATTAGCCCTGATGGAAAAATAATTAATTCAGTTTATTACTTATTGGCATACTTACCCTCATCTCGAAGACTAATTTATTTTTTTCCGAGAAAAGTTTCATAGTTTTTTCGTCTGCAGATTGAAGCTGGTCTAAAGATTAAAAGCAGTTTTTCAGTTTAAGAAGCACATACAAAACAAGAACTCAAGATTTCTACACTAACTACCAGTAATTGCGAAGATGCGAAAATGTGAAGATGCGAAAGGATGTAATAAAAATGGTTGCATGTTGGTAGGCTAAAAAGCTCCAAAAAGCTTATTAGAGGAAGGAAAAAATATTAATTTAACCTTTAAAGTAATATTAATCAAGAGTAGGACGTATTAAATAAGAAACAAAACAAACATTGTCAGATAATTGAGAATAAACAATTTGGTTTTTGTTTTTATATTTTGCTAAAAATCAGAAGTCAAGAATTACGACACAATTGGTTGTAGCACTTACTACGTAAAAAAAGCCATCATAACTTCTGGTTCTACTAGAATAAATATTTTCTATTAACTTATTACCAACAAATTTAGGTACGTTCCCCAAAAAACTATTTCCAAAGTTTTTTAGAAATGAAATTTAGTTACCTATGATATAATTTAGTTTTTCCATTCTTTCTGCTTCCTCTCGCTTCATTTCTTCTTCATCATCAGTATTATCTGAAAATATCATATTCATGATTTAAATTGATCACCTAATCATAATTTTTCCTAAAGCTTAGCTAAACTTAAGTTTTATGATCCCAAACTTTTTCAAACAAATTGGACAGCTAAACTAAAGTTTTAAAATTTTTATTACCCGTTTCAAGTCATCAACAACTAAGGAATATACCCAGAATATAGTTTAAGCAACCTATTATACCAAAAAAATAATAATTGTGACTTACCATCTTCAGGTACGTTTTTGATATACATTTGAAGCTTCAATAGAAAGCTAAATAAAGAATTCACTTATAATGATCACCAACATATATTCATAGCTTTGATTAATAATAATCTATATTTTCATTCATTCCGCGTGAATATAAACCTCAAAATACCTTAAGCTTTCCTTGAATATTTGCGTGTTAATAAAAATCTTGGAACAAATTTTTGGATTCCTCTTAATTCTTTAAAAGTTACATCAACTCTGAGAACTTTTTCTTTAACTCGAGCGTGCAATATCAGTAGCTTCACGAAAAAAACTTAAAATTAATTTACAAATTAAATGTTTTTTTTCACCGAGTTACTTATTAGACACCAATTTTAATTCTTAGAAAAAAATTGAAAAAATGTTTGGAAAAATCGTGATGTATAATTGCCATTTGAATTAGCTAATTTAATTTTATTTCAAAAAATCAAGTAATTGTAAAAAAGTGTTTTTTAGGCCAATAAATCTTCAAGATTAATAAAGGTAAAAACTTACTCCTTTTTGTCTTTATAACTGTCACAAATAACTTCGTATATATGCGCAGCATCCATGCTCGTACTTACCAGAAAGATTGCTTTGTTATCTAATAAAGAAAAACAATCTTATAAATATGCTTAAATTATGCTATCAAGTAATTATACCAGAAATATATCTTGTCACCAAAAGAATAATAATAAAAAAAAAAAAACAGAATTTAATAAGAAATTAAAAATAGATTAAATAAGAAAACAAGCTACAATCCCAAAAGCAGCAATTGTTGTAAATGAATGTTTAAATTGTTTTCTTTTTTTAAAGTTTTTTCTGGATTGCGTGCAACAGCTTTATGTTATCCAGATATAGTTAGCAATTTTTTTACATCATACTTATAAATATATTACCTGTAGCAACTTCTCTAGCCATAACATTCTTTAATAAAACAACAGGGGGCTTATTTTCAATTGATAAAAGCTGGAACTTTCCTCCATTATCATACAAGAAGATTACTTTATCTGCCAGCACAACCATGCGTGTATCTAAAAAAAAACGTCAAGATTTAATCACCACAGCGTAGTTAAACAGCAACATGGTTAATCCAGCACAACAACAATTAAGGCTTAAACAACCCACAGAAAACATTTATACTTTTTCTAAAAGTTCTTTAAAGAATGAAAATCATGATTCTAGGGTTCATGTCACAGCCAAGATGTGTTTACACAATCTCCCCAGACGTTTTCATGAGAATACAGCCTTGCACCAAGGCAAATGTTACAAATAAGTTGCTATTTTGACTGGGTGTTTGACTAAGATTTTTTCACTTCTTTTGGGCTTCTTAAACAACTATCTAAATCGAAGCGTTAAAACATACAAAAATCAAAATCAAATCAATAACACGTGGCAGTGTGGCCTAACGGTAGCACGTTTTCCGATAATATTGTATTGCAATGAGAAAATGTCATGGGTTTAAACTCGAGGGCAAAAACATATTTTCATTGAAAGAATAAACGGGAGCTTTAAATCGAGCCACTGCCTGATTTGATGATAAGATCTTTCAGATCTTCTTCCAAATTAAAAAAAGTTTATAATCGAAAACCGAACAAAATCAATTCATATACAAAAATTATCAATAAATTCAACTTACCATAGTTTTTGTTTTTTCCTTTTAAAGTACATTTTTTATCATGCATTAAACGGCTTCGTGTAGTGAAAATTTTTGTGGATTTATACACAGTCTTTGTATTATTTGCGTTTTTTATTTCTACTACGCTTCGTTTATCAATGGTTTTTTTCAGAGCTGCTAAAACCTGGACAATAAAGACAGTCAAAAAATAATTTCTAAAAAAATAAGAAATGGTGCTAAAAATAACATTAAAAAACAGGTGGTGAATTTTTAAATAAATATTAATATAATAATAATAAATATTAGGTTTATTTTCTATTAAAAATGTGCAATAATCATACTTCGCTAAATTAATTTTTGCAAAATTGTGAGATTTGTAAAAATCAATAATTGAGTTAACCACCTTAACCATTTACATGATCAATTATATAGGATGTTATAGTGGGTGTTAGGGTGTAATTATATAGGATGTTATAGTGGGTGTTAGGGTGTAATTTCATTTCAGGCCCAAAAATAAAAATTTAATTGATTATAAACAAAACTGAAATATTTAGCCTTATCAAATAATTTGTAATTTTAGCTACCCCATATAGCTTTCAAGCTAAGAACCTTTGGTTACCATTCTAACAGCCATATTCACACTCAATGTAAAAATTACCTTTTTCTGTTCATAATCTTCAACTGATTTATCAACAGCAACTAATAACTCCTAAAAGTTCAAAATTCATTTGCAAAAACAGCATTTTCAAAATAACTTTTATATACAAAAAAATTCCAAATCATAAAAACTAAATTCAGTTAAAATTAAATTCAGTTTATGGAATAAACAGATTTCAACGAAATCTAACAACTCTGTTTTTTGGCCTAAAATGGCTATTAAAAATATATTTTGTCTTGTGACAAGAATATTCTGTCTCGTGAAAAGAATATTCTGCCTCATGACAAGAATATTTTGTTTCTCTCGTAACAAGAATATTCTGTCTCTAGACAAGAATTTCCTGTCTCGTAAAAAGAATTTTCTGTCTTCAGACAAGAATTTTCTGTTTCGTAAAAAAAAATTTCTGTCTAGTAACAAGAATTTTCGGTCTCAAGAAAATCGGTTGAAAAGGTCAATAGAAAGGTCAATAGGTAAATTTTCATAAAACTCAGTTATCTTTGTTGGAAATTTGAAAATTTGTTAATGGAAAAATGTGTTAAAAAGCCAGATAGCCAAGCAAACACGGATAAATTTTCACAGTAATCTGTTGTCATGTTGTTGGAAATTCAAAAATCTTGTATTGAGAGATAATTCTGACAAATAGACAGATAGAAAAGGGTATAGGTAAATTTCAAACGAATCTGTTTTTTTCCTTCTGGAAATTCGGAAATGATATAAGCAAAGGTCATTTATGAATTTCCAGAAAAAAAAAAGGGAAATCGTTTGAAATTTACCTGTTTGTCTGAGAAATCAATCTTGAAAAAAATTTCTAAGAGTTTGTAAAAATAAAACTAGATTTCTGAAAAATAATTCAAATACCACTAATGGCCATTTGAGAAATTTAAGAAGACAAGCTACCCTGACTCGCTTGTTCAATCTTTTCAAAATTTATGATAAAAATACCTTGACAAGTTTAAGAGACAACTTTAAATTTTCATAGCCAGGCTTTGAATCTAAACAAAATATTTGAACAATTCAGCATATTCTAAATTAACACTTTACTACTAAGACGATAAAAAAAAAAAATAAAAAATACATACATTTATTATTTTTGTTACCCAGGCCTATCAATATTTTACACATACGTACTGTACAGCGTAAGCAGGATAAATTTTTTGAAATTACCTAAAGTGTTTGAGTGCGCAATCTATTGCGTACTCAAACACTTTACGTACGCTATGCCACTTTTTACTTCTGTGACGCAAGAAGGCAAACTTTAAGTATTTTTTAAACATTTATTCTATACAATAATCTATACAATGTAACTATTGTAGTATTTTAGCTATAACTATATATCAGATATATATATATATATATAACAAATGAAGTATAGTATTACCTTGTTATGTGACTTCAAATACAGTAAAAGCAAAATAAAATAGGTAAATTTCAAACGAATCGGTTTTTTTAATTAAATCATTTAAGTTTACGTCAAAGTTTTTGTTCGTAAAATGATTACGTTAGTTTGGGGTCTAAACCGCGTTATTAAACATAAATAAATCATTCCAAAATAAATAATAGCCGCAATTTCTCGCTTGGGATGGTATTTCAAAACAATAATATTGAAATCGAAATTAACAAATACATGACATAAACTAAACGTAGACATACAAACGTAAGATGTGTATGTTAAAATTTACATTGGTAAAATAGTTACAATGGTTCAATGGTTATAGCGGTGTGATGGTTAAAATATTCATCTTTAAATAAAAATAAATACTCTTATTAAAGTAATTAAAAATAGTAAAAAAGTAAAGTAAATAGTAAAAAAAAAAAAAAAATAATTTTTAATAATAATTTTATCTAGTTTTCAAGTGAGAAACACTTCTTTTGTACATAACAAGATAGATTGTTAAGTATTTAAAGCAATTTATTTCATTAAAAATAAGGCAATTAAAAATAACTCATGAAATTAAACATTTCAGAAATAAAACTCCTTATTGAACTGTGTCTTTATAAATGTTATCTTTTATGGAATCAAGAAACCC
>JAUZNK010004184.1:0-10538 GCA_035046665.1 Euphysa ruthae | reverse complement strand
TTTCTACCGATTTAATTAATTATATATATATATATATATATATATTATAAACCTTTAAAGCTAATAGTTTTATGCTTCTATGGTGGATTGAGTTAAATTCATCAAATTTTAGCAATTCTTTAAGAGTAGATATTTCATCATTATAAACTAATCGCAAATCTCTTTCGTTTAGGTGGTTAACTTTTTTTCTCTAGATTTTTGTTATGAAACATCCACATTAATGGACAATACGAAAAATGAGATTCAATAAATGATTTAAACAAAAGCCTCTTTTTATATAATGGTAAATAACTACTTATTCTGCCCAGGACATCTAATTTTTTTCCTGTCTTCTTACATAATTCAAGAACATGATTTTCAAATTGCAAACTGTTATCTATATTAACACCTAACAACCTTTCCTTTTTGCTTTCCCATATTTTTATTTCTCCCAGTTTAAACAAAATGCTGTTGGTGCTTAAATCCAGATATTATGAGATGGCATTTGTCCTCATTTAGCTTCATATAATTATCTTGGAACCAATCTATTGCTAGCAATCTGTCATGTTCTAATCTTAATGAAAGCGAATTTAGATTAAAATCACGCGCATAAAACGTTGCATCGTCTGCAAAGTTACAAATATCAACTTCATCGTTTGTGAAAAAATATATCGTTTATACAAATGTTAAATAATAAAGGTCCTAATATTGATGCTCGAGGAACGCCTAACTTTAATTAAGACCAAGAACTAAACTCTTTTTTATTTTTGTTGTTTGCCATCTATTTGTTATATAATCTTTTATTAGTGATAGAGCCGATTTATCAAATCCATGAGTATTTAATTTTGCGATTAATAGGTTTTGGTTTAAATTTTGATAGGTCCATTAGTACAGCTCCTGAATATCCATTTTTATCTGGAAAACTTCTCCATTTTTCAATCATTGCAATTAAAGCATGTTGGGCACTATACCCTTTGCGGTACCCACATAAATAAGGAGATAAAAGCTAGTTTTTAGTTTATTTGAAACATAGAACTTTTTATCGAATCCTTAACTAAACTTAATAAAAAATAAAATAGGTGAACACTCTGACAAAGAATCTTTAAGTACTTTAGTTAGCATATTTTTAAAAGTACTTGCTTTTTTGGTATTAAGAGAATTTATTTCTTGCTCTATTTCTTTTAAAACAACATCAGAAAAAAAGAACATATCCGTTTTATAATGAAGCTTTTCCTTGATTTTGAGAATATTTCAGTGACATTAAAATTTTTCAATTGCTTCAGTTAGGGCATCACTTTCCTGAGCTTTTACATTCGATAATAACAATGTAATTTTCTGTGTTCCTAAATTTTCTACATTACTTTGGAAGAAATTATCCAAACTTTCTGCTTCTAATTTATCATCAGATTTGACAGTTTCATCTTGTAGTAAATTAATTTTCCTTTTTGTTGCACTTTTATTTGACAAAAAAGGTTTAACAGTTTGCCAAAATTTCTTGTTATCAGTTATATTTTTAAGATTGAGATTACTATAGAGCTACTTTCTTTCTTATAAATCCTACTTAAAAAATTCTTTTGCTTTTTGTACACAGATTCATCAAATTTACTTTCAGCGTTACGGTACTTTGTCAATAGTTTGAACATTTTCATAATTGCTTTCCTCAACGTTTTTGTTATGTATTTTACTTAATTTGACTTGATTAATCTCTTTTTCAGAGGGGCATGTTTACTTTAAAGTCTCAAGAAACCTATGTTCAAATTGGTCATATGTTTTCTTCTCTATACTTTTTAATTTTTGTTTTAATTCCAGCTTGAATGCAACAGAATCAATTTTTTTGTAGTTTCTATAAGCTATTTCCTTAGGCATGGGTTTTTGAAAAGTTGTTTTAAGAAATGTAACTACCATTTTATGAAAATCAGAAAAACCTATTAATAACACCTTGCAGTTTTGGAAACTGCTAACTCTGTTTGTCAAAAAAAGATCTATAAAACTTTGATTTAGAGGATTTTTAAAACATGTATGTTCTTTTATTCAACTTTTTGCTTCATACCTATAAAGAAAATCTTTCGTACTATTTTCTGTAGTTTCAGAATTAAAATGACCAGCAAATATAAAATTTTCATAACTATTGTAAATATCTAATCCACATGTAGCATGATTATAAAAGTATTCATCGTTGTAGGAGAATTATAAAAAAGTAACCATTTTTTCCCCTTAGATTTATTTCAAGAAAAATTCCTTCTATATCATCCAAAAACAAATGCTTTTTAAGTACCTTACTTGGTTTATCGGAATCGAAAAGCTTATGCATTGGTGTGGTAGAATTGTGATGCTTAACTTGGTACTAAAGTTGATATTTGGATTTAAAAAGTGTGGCTGCTTGTTCAAGAAAAAATAATGTGTTAGGAATCAATACGATAAAAAATGCTAAATTTATAGTTATACAATTATTAAAAAAAAAATTATTAATATTATAAAAAAAATTTTTATTCGAGTTTCAGTAAAGAAATTCGAAATTGAAGATGGAAGATTTTTGTTGATAGAGTCGAACACGAAAAGAAGACATGCGATTTTTACCATAGATGAAAATAAGGGAGTTTTTAGTTCTTTAAATGTTCTTTAAAAGGTATCAGATCTAAAGGGTTGAAAGTTTATAAAGCGAATAGATTATCGTTGAACTGAAATTATTTTATTGATATAATAATTTCTTGTTTGCCCCCAGATTTGACAGGAGTAATTCAAGTGAGAAGAGAAAACAGAGAATTAGATATTTTTAAGAGTATTTACATAGCATACATACTCTTAGATGAATTCAAATTTTTTTGAAGTTTATCTATATGAAATGAAATTGCCATTAAAGATTACAATCTGTTAAAACACCAAGATGCTTTAAAAATATGGAAGTATAAAGCTTTTTGCCATTGACTTTGAACTTGATTACATCATTTATTGGAATCCAAGGTGCTAAGAAAATAATATTACCCATATTAGTATGTAACCATCATAGTGATCTGATGAGACTTGACCAATCTTAATGAAAACCCTCCAATAAAAGCCCGGGCGTTTATTTAATTTTCCTATTTTTAAGGGGCGTTTATTAGAGGGAGGCTTTAAAAAGCAGGAAGAGTTTATTTAGTTAAAGTTATATTTGTAAACAACAGTTAAAATATCATTGTCTTCTTAATTTTCATCCAGAAGATTAAAAGGTTCATTCACATCCTCGATGTCGGAATCTGAAGGTTGGAATGGGTTCATTGCATCATCGGCATTATTTATCACCTTCGTCTGGTCTTCCAAAACTGATTTACTGTGCGGAACATGGTTGGGTACTTTAAAAGCAATGGATCTTGTTTTCTTGACTCACATCGTTTTTTAGATTCAGGGCACAACCTTTGAATGAATCAATGATGAGATTTTATTTCATCATTTTCCATGCACATAAAATCCATTGTACAACTGCGCGTCTCGGAATTTATTTAACGTTTCATTTTTTCAATGGAATTTTATCCTCATCTGTCATATCAGCTTCAAATTTATCTCACACAAGAAGCTTTTATTAAAGGAGAAAGACCCAACAACTTCTTTGCACCACTGTAACACTAAGTTCCTCGTTCATTCAACCATTAATTGATCTTGCAACGAGACATTTTGTTTTGAGCTCCTCGTTTAGCCCAGGCAAAAACAATAAATGGTTTCAATTTGATAACGTCAAATTGGTTTGATCCATTTGCAAGTAAATGTGTTTATTAAAATAACTTCTATTAAATGGCCTTTTCAAGAGCGCGTTTATTAGAGGGAGGCGTTTTAAAGCAAGGGGCGTTTATTGGAGAATTTACGGTAATCATTTTTTACGTTTTTTGAAACAAGTATAAAATGTAATGTTTTTCGTATTAGATAATTGTTTGCATATTATATAGTAGTTTTATCACGTGTTTTATTAGATTCAAAAAATGGTGCAAGAGACATCCGTTTAATAACAAATTTTGTTAAACTCAAGTATATAGGTAGGTTCATATTTAGCGTGGGAAAACACTCGAAAAGCCATTTGCTTTATTTCTAGCTGGGCCACAGGGTAAAGTCATAACCAACTTCACTAGGGTTACCTCAGATCTTGGTACCCATTTTCCAACAATAATGCTATGATGGAGGGCTGAGTTAGCACTACCACTGTGAGTAAATTTTTTTTACTTAATAAACTGGTGATAAGCAAACAAATCATAAGTGACTGGCCCTACCAAAAAAGTTTTATCAGCATAGAAATTTCTCATAAGGAGAGGAAAGAGCTATATATTAAGCCATTTTAGGCAAATCGAATTTAGCTATAAATACATACATTAGCCAATTGTCAAAAACAAAAAATTTTGAAACTGTAAATCTAATTGGTATAAATTTTTTTAGTGAAATAATAACCCGTTCATCACAAGAAAATAACATTTGCAAAAACGGTATGTTAATATACAAATTCGCTTAATAGAGTTCTCAGCTTGTGTTTTCAGGGTTGGTCAACTCTTACATAAACCTTTACACACCCAACATCCTAAAATATGTTCATCACAAACATCACTCGAATTAGGGATAATTTGATAAAGAATTGATTGACCTGTAAGAAGCTAATAATATCAAAAAAGACGTTATTGTTGTATATGTGAAGGTAATCGCATTGCTATTATTATCTTTTCTTTTAAAGCAGGCATCAAGATTAAAATATAAGCAACTAATTATGACAAAAAATATCGTGTAATACCTGTAATGCATAAAGACAGTATGCTCCAAAAGAAAATTTATGATTATCTTTTATTCCACAAAAAGTGATCAAGATTAACAACTGATGAAAAAAAACATAATTAACTAACATAAAGATAACAAAGCTTGGAAAAGTTCCAAGATTTATTCTTATTTTAGAAATACAAATTAAATATAAGATAAAAATCAACCTTCGGACAGCTCATACTAATACAAAAACAAAAATATACTGTTTTCTTAACTAAAAATCTCATTGTCACACAGCGACATAAATTTAAGAAAAATTTTCTTCAAAAGTTCTTGAAAACTTTTTTGTTTCGCATATCTTGGTCTGCACTTTAGGGTGAGAAATTTATGGCAAGCATAAACTTTAGAAAATCCTAAAATTTGTTTCATTTTCTTACACTTTTTGAAACAATGAGATGAAATATATGCAACTTATAAAAAGAATTTCCATTTCAAAGAATTAAAGATAATGCAAGTAAATCTTTTGTTACTAAAATTATGTAAACAGTCTGAAAAACTTACAAAAGGACTTAACATTCTTAAAGAATTTCCTAGCTAAGCCATTAATAACTTTTCAAAAGATTTTGGCTGAACTCTTCCGCAGATATTTTGACCTGTAGTTTTGACCCGTAGTTTTTTGCTTCAGCTTGATTCTTTTTTTTTTTTTAAAAGAATGATTTTGTCAATTTTTCAGTCATCTGGAAACGTATTAGTACTGATTGAATGATTTATAACTTGGGTAAGTCGCTTAACTATGGAGTCACAGCTATCCTTAATAAATACAGATTTATTCAATTTTATTTGAAGCCTCAGTTATTCTTGAGAAAACGATTTTTTTTGAAATTTTTAATATAGTGAAAAAGTTTGAAGTTGTTACATTGTTATAAATGTAAGATGCTCTTGGAAGTAATACTGATTGAAATGAAATTGTACAAAAAACCTTTAGGATATAGATAACATATATAACATAATATAACATAAAAGTAAGATCAAATATAGAATAATTAGAAATATGCCCTTTCAAGGAGTTTTTCTATTCAATATGTTTCACGTTGTTTGATTTTCTTAAGTTTTAAAATAGGAAATCTTTGCTTTTAATACAAGATTTTATTTTACTTACTGTATAATCATGCGCTTATGAAAACTTCCTCTAGAGCTCTTTTCAATCTTATTTGCATTTCTTTCCTTGCACTTTTAAAGAAAAACGTGATTTTGAAGCGCAATTATAATTGGTAACTTCCTTCTATTGTCCTAAAAATTCATGGGATTCCATAAATTTTTCAAACAGCAATTTGACAGCTGTTAAAGTTGTCTATCCTACAATTTAATAACTGACAAAATTATTCATTCTCACTAGAATATGTTAAACCTGGAAATTGTTCATACTACAATATATTAGCTCTGAAAGTGGTTTTGCTGCAATTTGATTTTTCTTGAAATACTTTATTTTATTATCCACAGATTTTTTTTGGCAGTATATTTTCTGGGTTAGCACTTTTTTTTTCTGTCAGTTTTTTTTAACTTCTATTCATATTGACAAGAAAAGTTAACAATCAAATTTTGCCCAATAAAAACGTAAATCATTAACATATGATTTTTAGACTGGAATTTTGTTTAGTTGAAATTACTTGAAGTTTTTTAGCATAATCTTAATGAATAGATGTTGTTATTACGCACTCATGTATCTAATGACGTCCTCATGTATATCGAGTCAATATTGACTCGTGAAGTAGAAAATAGTCTGATTTCACACTGGCAAAATCTTTACCCTTAGGAATAAACTTGTATTACTAGTTTCAAATCAAGTATTTGATCTGTCAATATATAATAGTGATGTAAGAAACATAAATAAATTTTTTTATTGATATAACAGAGTCAATAGACTTATCAAACTTATATTATCCATCTCTTAAGGGTAAATTTTCGAACTACATTTGTTATCAATTAGTAATCTAAATTTATAATATTCAATTTTTTAATGTAAGATAATTCCATTTTGTATTAATGTATTTAATTCTGTACGTTTATTTGTTAAGTTAACGAATTATAAAATCTTGTACTAACTACTTCTATTTTTCTAGTACTTTCATCGACTTTTGAGTGTATTTTCGTACAACTTTTTCTGCTATCGAACATGACTTTAGTTTATGTAAGCAAAATTCAGTCTTAGTATAATTTTATGCCTATTCTGTACGATTGTTAGAGTCTTAACAGTTTCTCATTTGAATTCAGTTTATCATTATATATTACATATTTAATTTCACTCCTTTGTTGAGGTTTGAAAAATAATATTTTTCTGGTATTGTTTTATCGCGGTGAAATAATGATAGCACCGAAGACTGGTGACAAGCTTGGTTGTTATAAGTACCAGACTTTTTTATGGGTTATGCTTTATAAAGAATTAGGTTCATTTATTTTAGATATTTTCCCAAATTTGACTTTTTCAATCAACCATAGTCATTAGAACATAAAGGTTTTTATGACTATGAATCAGCTTTTTAAAATTTTGTTAATGCTCTCTAAAAAAGTGTTTTCATGGCACATCGCCAATGAAAGTTTCAATGGGGCAATTTGGGACCGAGTTCCAAAAGTAACATTTTTCTCGCTAAAAACTTGAATTTGGTTTGTATGATGCAGTCACAAACTTTAACATGGTACAAAGGCATAAATTATTATATACATCTGAAGCAGGAGTTTATACAATGAGTGGAGTCATGCCGAAATAAAGAAAATGCAAATACAAAATGCTGAGTAGCGGATGGATGAAAAGTGAAAAAGTAAGACGTCAGATTCGAGAAAATTGAAACAAACGACACAATTGCAGTAAAAGGTGATGTGTAAGAACGCAATTTTTTATTTCGGTCATGATCGAACAACTGGCTAATTTTTAATTCCTGAACTTTGACATCACGACCCGCAACATAAGCCAATCCAAGACAAATTTTTGTTTCATTTATTTTATGGTTTTTTTATCTATATACATGACGTAAAAAATTTAGACTACTGGTACGAGATGTGCCTCTAGAAAAGTTTTAGTGGGAAAAGGCCATCTTTGTTAAATGCAAATATTAATGTAAATAATGAATCAAATGTTATCGTCCCCACAAAGGAGGAGCCTGATGTAAATAATATTACCAATGTAAATAATGAATCCATAATCAACTTATCAACTTTATCAATATCTTCAAAAAAGGTTGAAGAAATTCCAGTATCAACAACACCAGTATCAAATGATGAAATAAGTGGATACAAAATTATGAATGTTGCAATATTAAAAAGTAATTTCTTTGCTGACTTGTCCTACTTGTCGTGATGAGAGTTCTTCGTTACATCTTACAAAGACACATATCAAAATGCAAAGTCTTGCTTCAGTATTAAGTGTGAAATGTTGACATTGTAAATATAACAATGACTTTTGTACATCTGTTCAAAAAGGTGATAGCAACAAGGCATTTGATATCAACAAATGTGCGGTCTCCACTATGTATGCATTAGGTCGAGGGAACATAGGCTTGGAGAAATTTACTGCAATGATGTATATCTCCAAACCTATGGTACCAACAAGCTATGATAACTTAGTAAAAACAATTCCTACTGCTGTTAAAACTATAGCAATGAGCACTATGTCTGAAGTTGCTGAAGAAATACGAAAACCTTTACTTTTGATACCGGTGTGTCACGTGACGGGTCGTGGTAACGTAGGGGTGATTCGTCACTTAACGGAGTTTTCACTGCCATTTCATTTGAAAATGAAAAAGTACTTGATGTTGAATCAATGAGTCTATTACGCTAAAAAAAAAACTAATGAAAACTGATCCGACTGGATAAGTACAGTGGAGAAATTCACATATGTGTAAATTTTACTATAAAGGCTCAGCAGGCGGTATGGAAATGGAAGAGGTGTTTTCAATCGTTTGGTCGAGAAAATAATCTTCGGTACGTGGAATTCTTGAGACACCGCGACAGCAAAAGTTTTATTTCTATAAAACACATATCCTGTCGTTAAAAAAGCTTGAGTGTGTATGTCACTATCAGAAACGTGTCAAGACATGACTATGAAACTTAAATGATGCAACTATTGATTGGCTACAAAATTTTGCTGGTGCTGCTATACGGCAAAATGCAGGCCAATTGGAAAAAATGAAATCTGCTTGTTTTGGCCATGCAATTTCATGTTGCTTCATCAAAACAATTGGCACTTTCCCAAGTGTCCAACTGGCAATAACAGTTGGTGCAAATACAATGCTGATTGGGCAGATCAAACTATGAAATACATTCCAGGTCTCCCATTAGAATCTGTTATGAAGATCAAGCCAAACTTTGACTACTTAAGGAAGGAAGAACTTGGAAAAATGAAAATTTAAATAATGAATCTAATTTAAGGTGGTACACCGCCATGAAAATAGTGAAAAATTATTATCTGACTTTCTCATGAGCAAGTTTAAGACAAAGAAAATAATTAATTTTTGGTACATCATAGTTTAGTACTAATTAATTTTTGCACAAACGCTCGATTCAACACTCGACTAGCTTTAAGCCCACAATCGCACGCGTTTTTTTCACCAGTCATACATTGGGCAGCTGCAATTAGAGAGTTAGATAATTACCTTATTTGTTTATTGCCCTTGGGTTAGGAAATTATCACTTGAAAGCAAATACTGACTAATATTTTTGGTTTGTTGTAACTTTAAAGTCTTGTGAAGCATTATCCCAAAATTTCAAGTTGATTGAACCATCGGTTGTATAACTGCCGTCAGCACAATCACTTTTGAATGGACGCAATATTGAAACGGTTGTAATGGTAGCGCGTTATTTAATTTGTTAAAATTAGTTTTTGCACACTTTTTTTACTTTACTAGCTTGTGATTATGAAATAAGTAGGTAAAAATCAATATTAAAGATTTTTTTTTCGGTTAAATGGCTGTGTCACCTTTAAGCTAAGATATGAATTCGATTTTTGTTTATTTTAATATTTTGTTACCTGCATTAGATTTTCTCAAAAAGCGATATTTCGCACGCCAATAGCAATATTTCAATTACTATAAGGTGGTTTGTTACTGAAGACTTTTGCTACAAAAATAGAAATTTCGGACTTTTATTGTAAATATTTTTTTCTAAAAATGCGCAGTTTTTTTTTGTGTTTATTACAGTACGTATTAAATTTACCTTAGCTACGGGATTAACCTGATTTTAACAAACCAGGTTAACTGTTTGTAATACTCGAAAAGCAAGAGAAGTCTACTTTATTATGCTCTTCACATGTATTTCTCTTCTATAACGTCCTTGATTTTATGCGTCAAAAATATTTAAAGCAACTTTATGCTGATATTTTGCTACGCAAATGTGTGCAGTATGAGGTGACACTAAGAATGATAATATAACGAGATAAGGTGGTGAAAGCTAATTGTAAAGCTTTCAATGTTTAGTTTTACGTTTTTCTCGCTTTGTCATTATACACACACCGCAGCACTATGAAACATTACTTAATGAAGAATAACCGTAATACTCTGAAATTTTTCGTTTGAGAAAACTGGGTGAAAGTGGTCATTTAAGACTAATAGCGTGGATAACTTAGAATTTGGTGCATAACACATCCTATTAAGCCGAAAAAAACTCACGGAATAGACATCAATAGAAACAAATATACTTAATTTGAAAACTACATCTTTAAATATTGTTTCACACGTGAACTAGTTTTTAGTTAATTATGCTGAATAATCAGTCGTAACCGGTTATTTAAGAAGAGAAAAAAAAAAAAAAAAAAAAAAAAAAAAAAAAAAAAAAAAAAAAAAAAAAAAAAAAAAAAAAAA
>JAUZNK010004183.1:0-10539 GCA_035046665.1 Euphysa ruthae | reverse complement strand
AAACATTGACTTTTACCAAAAATATATGTTTCAAGTATTTGCAAAGAAATTGAATAACATTTGAAATTATCTTGTTCCTAATTCCTCATAGGATATTCATAATGATTCAATGATGTTACAATTTAAATTTAAAAAAAAGTCGTAGTCAGAAATACCCGATGGGACTTATTAGTCTTAAACTAATTTCTATGGTAACGGTGATGCCTAAACAAAGTTTTTTTTGTTTTTCCATTCTACACAACAAATGTAAATAAAAAATATCAGTATCAATATTTTTCAAAATTACCTTACCTTGGTAAACAAAGGGTTAAAACTATGCATTTTCTAATACTTTTGCAAAAAACTGACAAGAAAAAAGTTTGTGGCATAAGAACTTTAAAACAAAATTTTGATAAGAAATTTCTTTTATTGTAAAATTCTCTATTTTATTTGTGATGCATACTCTGAAAAATACTTTAAAATGTCTGCATACATGAGATTTGTACTAAAAGTTAAAAAAAGATATTTTCATAAATTTTTACAGTATGCGAGAAACATGAAATTATATTTACCTTAATACAAAACATATAAGCAGCTTTTATTTTGCTAGACAGTTCTTTGTTAACATCCCAATATAACTTCATTGGAGTGAAAACTGCTTTTGATCGAGTCAGTTGATCTGTTTCTGAATCAGGATACAGAAAAGGCTTGCAATAACCTTTGTCGTCATATATTCTGTGAAGATATCTAAATAAACAAGATAATTCAGTTTTTTTAACAATCAATGAAAATAATAAATTATTCTGTGTACATAATTTGAAGTTGTCATTAAATTTAATTTCCAATGACAAAGGTTAGATGTACTAGCTAAGAAAAAACTAGTAACACTGACAAAATCTGTAGATATTGCCAAGCAGCCTATTAATTACCATGACATCACTCCTTTGAAGGAAGAAATGTTTAACATTTAACAAACAATTATACTTTGCATTAAAAGCTTCCTAAAAAGTTATACCAAATTGATTGCATCTAATTTTTCTTTAATAAAAGATTGCATTTTTATTTTTTATATGAAAAATTAAAAATATCTATGTTAGGCCTACCCCATTAATTCTGATATATTTAAATATATTTTAGATTTGACAGTCCAGATAACGGAGACAGTATAATACTAGCTACATGAGCAACGTATTGCTAAATCATGCCAGAATTAATTTTGTGCTGTTGCAACATGTTTATACACAAACCCTTAAGATGAATTTTCTAGGAGCACTAGAATATTTTAAAGAGTGAGAACAAGATTTTTTCAAATTTGTATAGAATTCTTCTTTATATGCATAAGATTCTAAAAAATTAGCTTCATATGGAACAGTTAATCCCATAGCTGAAAAGAATACTTAGTCAGCATTATAACCAACTTTCATTTCTTTTAAGTCAAAAAAACTACTGCATTTTAACTGTCACAAACTACTCACTCATTAATCAAACAAAACTCTAAAGCATGTCCTAGTACAGGCGCGTCAGCAAAACCATGCTCACAGTTCATTCCCATTCTACCATATTTAAATATAACAATAGTTAATGATTTGTCAAACCAAATTGAACCACCATTTCCATGCATTGAATACTTCGCTCTCTCAGAACGGCTATCAAAACATATGTCTTCCAATGAAACCTAAATATGTCTTGATTTTAAAACTGTAAATAAGCCATTGGTTGAAAAAAAAATAATCGTCAGAGTCAACTGAACTTTGGATTACCTCAAAAATAAATTAATCTATTAAATACTCTTTGTCATAAATAGTAAGCTGAGATAGATGAAATAGACTAATTTAAGAATATTTATGAATTTTACCATAAAAAGTGCACTTTCTATCGCATTCAGTGAATCTTTATTGATACCACTCAAAAGATGTTCCCTTCTGATTTGTGCCCATCTATTTCGTTCAGTTCCAGTCAATGCAGCTATTTGTAACTCCTCTTCACATCTTGCTAAATAAATATTCTTATCTCGTAGGCACCTTTATTGCAACTATCAATGGTTTTAAATTTGTGGCAGTCGTGAAAAAAGAAGCCGGAATAAAAATGACTCGATATTTTAACACATTCAAGTTGGTATGCAAAAATTTAAGGTATTTTTATTTTTGCTTCTTCTTAATTTATTTTGATCTCTTCTTAAATCTACACATAATCTAGGAATTTAATTTTAGTGAAAAAAATTATTTAGCAAGTCGTTGGTTGTTTTAAGTAAGTTAGCGGTCTATTATTCCTTGCCCTCAAAATAGATTGATGTAAAATTTAACCACACATGTTTCTAATACCAAAGACTGGGGTGATATTTATTTATTAGGAAATATCTAAAGCTTGACTTACTTAAAAACATCCCTATAAAAACAAAAACAAGTGATTTTACTATCATATTAGTGGAATTATTTACTACAAAGATCATAACAAAAACAAAAGTTAGGGATATGATCCAGAGTTAGCTTTGCAAATTAAGCTTTCTAGATCTTGAAATGATTGATATATACTAGAGGCAGTATGTGAAAAATGTTTTGCAATTATAATTTTAATAACATGCTAATGTTATTAAAATCAAATTAGTTTTTTATAGGGAATCCTAAATTCCTAAATAGGGAATCCTAAATGTGGCATTCAATACCAAGTTTAATTTGAAAGTTATCAAATATCATAATCGACATTGAAGCCGGTGAATACATAAATTGGTTAAGTTATTCTAAACTATTTTTAAATTATTCTTATTTTGATTCTCATTCAGGTGGCACACCTGCTTCGATTTCGATATAAGCAGCTCTTATTAACATTAAATTATTGGAAAAAACCCGCAAATATATATTACGTGATTCCAAGCTACTTTTTCAACCAAAAGCTGCTCATCGAGATAATAGTTGGATAGTTTTCATGAAAATAAAGTAAAAAATGTTATAGATGAAGTGTTGAGATTTTCATAATTAGCTTTTAAGATTATTCAACGACTTAAAGAGAAGCTGGGGCTCAGATATTAAAATAAATAAAAGATAAAATATGGCCAAGGTTTTAATTTTAATCAAAATAAAATAATGTCCCAAACTATTTTAAAAATCAGTTCACAGTCTAATTTCGCGAACGTATTTCATCTGGAATTTTATCCAAAACAAAAAATTTAGCAATGATATAATATATATCCACATTGCCTTACCCACATAATCCTTTTACCCTCAGCTCCTCTTACAAATATATTAGCCCATAAGCTTGTTTTCTGGATACCTATAGATAACATAGTATATAAGGGGGATTATACATAGGAGCTTAATTTTCAGGAAAAAAATCTATACGATTCAGGGCCTGGGCCCTGAGATTTTTAGTAAGTTTTAAACAAATTGCAGATCTTTTAAACCAAATGACTCTTGAGTTCACCTATGCAGCGTAGTCGCAAAAATATTTGGAAAAGTAGTTGCTGTATTATCAATTTTGGAAATAAGCCAAAATTTTTTCGATGTTAGACTTCATAAAATTAATGATAAAATTTTGTTATATAACATATATATTCAAATATTTACTTTTCTGCTGCTCTGCGTCTTTCAGTATCCATTCAAATTGCGCTTGCAAATCTAGTATGTTCAATGGCTTCCCATGTACATCAACAATATGCAGCTTGTAATAATGACCTTTAGCCATAACAATAATATGCTAGAGTATAACAGCATGGAATTTGTAGAAATTTATATTAAGCACTTGTGACCAAAACCTTGGAACAGAACGATACTATTTTTTGTAGTTAATCTTAATCGACCACAATAATGTTTATATATGATTACAGTATGATTAAAAGGGAGATAGCTAAGGTTTTGAACGCATTGTCAATTTCAATAAATTGTTATGATAATGGTCATTGTAATTCAAAATTATCACTTAGATTCTTAGAAACAAAACCTAAATGCTTGCAAAGCTAAATTACTAGTTTGCTTGTCAAGTCCACAATCATGTCACCCTCAGAATAGTTTTATACTTTTAGGAAAAATATCTTACTTTTGTTCCAGATATATGTCTTAACTCATCTTGATCTTGTTTTGGAATTCTTAAAAGAAAAACAGAAACTTATAGCACAAAAAATCCTATGAAAAATTGGAACCCATTTTCAGGAAAATCGTTCAAGGATAAAACTCCATATCATATCTAAGACCATTACCTTTGTTATAATTTAGCCAAAGATATTAAGATTAGTGAACCTATTACTGTAATTCCTTCAAACATAAGGTAAAGAAACACTATTTAACTGCTGAGACAGAAATTTAACTTAATATATTTTTGTTTTCCAAAAAAAGGCTTTCGCTTTTCTCTGTGCTATTATTTAATGCCTTTTAAATATTTAAGTTTATATTATTTATTATTATTTTTCATTCTAATTTTTTTAGAATTTGATTTTTATAATTGAGGATGAAATAAAACTTATATACTTACTTATGCATACAAAAGTTAAATATATTCTTGATTGGATGATTGATATAAAAAGGGATTTATCAGAAATTTTAAAATAAAACTTAATGTGATTTTCTTAGCAATTTTTACTTGATTATGCTAATACGTAAAATTGCACTACGAAAATAAAATTTTTTTTAATGTTCATTGCATTTGTGAATAAAAAAATGAGTTAAGATTACCTGGTTGTAGCAAATATTCGCCGATATTGTTCCATGCATATTGGAATAGTGTTTCTTATAACCAGAGGTTCCAGCTTTTCAGATTCAATCAAATTATTAAATATCAACAAAAGTCCAGTAATTCCTGCAGCACGGGCAGTTTGTTTTTGTGTCGGTAACCAATTTTGATCAAGCATGTAATAGTTACTGTTTATCGCAATTGGTTCACGCCCCATTAAATACACATATTTCTCCCTAAGGTGTGAAAGGTACCTAATGTTAGAATATTTCGCTTGTAACAGAGATTTAATATATCCATAAAATGACTAATTAATAATAACAGACTATTAGCACCTAACGGAATATCAAACACATCTTGTACCATAAATAAAGTTGGAACATTCAAAAAGTTTTTAGACATCAGTATAAGTGTGAAACAGGTTTTCGTAAACTTTATCTTATATTTCGGACTCTTCTATATTGGCTAAGTTTATGTGGGTTTGATTTGAAAGAGAAAAAAAATCTCACTTATAAAGCCCAGGAATAAAATGGTAATTTGAGGCTTACCTTAATTCAGCATTTTAGGAGACCATATCACTTCCAGTCACATATTATCACATAATTATCTCTACTAGATACAAACGGGTGCACAATAGCACTTTACTTATTTTACATTAGATTTGATAGGATTTTTTTTCATTTGCCTGTATTTGTTGAAATATTCAGGCAATGGAATAGGAGACCAATAGAAAAGGAACAGGTGTTAATGGTGTTATGAGAGTACTGGCTGGTTCACATTGTCATGATGTGCATAATCACACCTCACATAGCGATTTTGTGAAAAAGCTTAACACTTCTCAGTGGAAAATTAATTACTCCCATTAGAAAGACAAACTAATAAAGTAAAACTTACGAGATGCTCTACTTTTGAACAGTATTTTCTTGAGTATCTACATCCTCACAGAGATATTCTACACCTTTATCTAAAATTTATCTACCCTTACGCGAAAAAATTTTCAACCTTCAATGGCAATGTCACACTCTTAGAGTCTAATTACTTTATTTGATGGTTTGATGGTAAATATATACCATGCAATAATTAAATTAATCAGAACGTAACTCAGCTTCCGTAACTAACTAAATGTATAATATTACTACGAAACGCAACTAACAAATATTCTGATGCCGATTATGTAAGAAAAACATGAGATTTGATAAGCTTAAGATACAAAGCAAATGGAATTTAAATCTGTCGTGCGAATATTTAAGGCTATTGAAGCAAGCAATAATTGCATTCCCCAGTCGTTTTCTGATTTTTTTTGAATATTTTTATTTATTTCCTCCATGTACGCAAAGCCAATTTTTACACCTAATTTCAACCACAATTAAACTATTTCTAGACGTGGTCATCTCTTTTAAGAAATGAACTTTTTTTAGTACAAATAAATTTACCATTGCTTATCTCCCTATTTTGTTTTGCGTGCTCTCATATTCATATCATCTATTTATTAGAAATGGGATTTGGGAGAGGTTGTTGCTAATCCGTATATAGCTAATTCGAAAAGGATAATTAAAAATCATATAACTGCTTTTAATTATTTACTAATCCAAATTTCCCATTCTCAAAATTTGTATCTCGCATGGAAGTAATTTTTCTCCTAAATAAGATAAGGTAAATAAGATAAGAATATTTTCCAAAATTAACCAAATAAAAAATACAATATAATTTTTGATAATAAATTATAAATTATAACAAAATAGGATAGTAGCTTAACTTAACATTAGGTTAATTCAGAAGGAGTCACTCATATAATAAGAGCTGACCAAAAAGGAGTGACTTCAGAATATAATCGTATGATATCGAATATCTCTGGTTGGGAATAATAGTCTCTCGAGGGAGTGGTTTGTCCTCTTTTGGAAGTAATCAGTCTCTCGCTGAGAACAATTTAATGCGCAATTGTAAGAGTTGAAGTGAGTTATAGTCTTGTATATTGTGAAATTGTGCCACAACAATTGCTAACATAACACCGCTGCACCAATGATGGCATGATTAGACCTTTGCTCTTTAAGATGAGCCTTCTATTTTCTGAAAGAATTCCTATTCCTTCTTTTTATTCACTAATATCATTAATTCACAAACAGTCATAAAGGAGGAAAAACGTACCACCAGTCTGTGCAATAATTTGGAGCCCACCATGATTTAAGCTGAAGTATACGCTGTAGCTTTGGTCCAATAGAAGAAACAAAATCCTAAATAATACAACTGATTGATACATAATTTATATATATATATATATACTTTTTATATATGCTTTGTGTAAACGCATAATTGAAGACCATAAGTAGAATAACTTCTTGGTCGTCCATAACATGGATGGGAATCTGCAGAGCTAGACTTGATGATAAAAGAGAGAAAACAGAGTTTCTCTTCTGTCATTGTAAAAACCTTTTTACCACTCAATAATATAGAGATAAAAATCATTAATCGACTACAGCACCATAAGATAGGGTTTAAATTTATCGCCTTTTGATAAAATTCATTATTCATTCAGGAATTTATTATTTTTTCAATTGATTAAACTAAATGTTTGTGTAAAACATCCTTGATCCAACCTATTAATTTATTGGGGATGTATTGTGAAAATCAAATTTAATGCACCTAATAATACTCAAAATTATTGAGGTAAGTACCTACAGGTTAAGGAATTTCTTTCAAAAATTCAAGTGCAGTAATCATATATGATTGAGGTAGGTAGAAAATCTTTAAAGGTATAGGGGAGATAGCTATGATGATCAACATTGAGTTAAGTTAAATGATTTTTTCTAATATTTTAAAAGTTTTTTTTTCTATTTTTTTGAAGGTACAATATTTTTGTGTGGTTGAAGCAAACATAGCAGAAATCCTGAAATAAAAGGAAAATATTTAACGATTACGAAGGACGATCTTTACTAGGGACACAATAGTGATGTTTACAGTACCTTTGCGAAGGGAGACATTTCCTAGAGACACAATAGTGACGTTTATATTAGCTTTGAGAAGGGAGACATTTACTAGGGACACAATAGTGATGTTTATATTACCTTTGCAAAGGGATATAATAGTGATGCTTATGTAACCTATGCAAAAGTATACATTTACTAGGGACATAAACAGTAGTGCTTATGCAACCTTTGTTAAGGTTGAACTTTAAAAGGGTCATAACAGTAATTTTTATTTAACCTTTGCATCTTCTTCTATCAGTTCAAAATCTTCTCTTTCTAAAATTGGCCTCACTGATTCGAGAAACTTTGAAACAGTACTCTTCAGTGGTGGAACACTCATTCGAGGAAGGCTGTTTTGGTATGCATATAGACGCGGAAATCTACCGCTGACAATCTTTACTGCTAATCCCCATATCAAAACAATAATACTTTTGGAACGAGGTGGTTGGTCTAAACATAATTGTATACTTGACTGGTGAAAGGCTTATTGACTTTATGGTGAATTTAAGGCGCTTAAGAAAAAAAAAGAGTAGAAAAAAAAAGACTATCTGACTCCCAACCACAAGATCACGGGTTCAAATGTGGGTATCATCTACTCAGCATACGAGTAGTACTTTGATGCAATAAGTTTTAACTCCTCTTTAGCTTCCAAATAATGGTTTCAAGCCTTCCAAAAGCAACTTATTAACAAAAAATGACTTGAGTTGAATTCATAAAGAACTTTGAAAATAGATTAGATATTTAAATAAGAATTTAAACTTCTATAAAGATTTCATCAATAATCTAGAAGAACTTTTCCACATCAAGCCTATTTTGGGACCGAAGAAGAGAAAAATATATCATTTGTTTATTTAAAATTTCAGGTAACCGAAGTGGATCTTTGTTCATGTATATAAATGTTTATATCAACTGGGTAGCATAAAAGCTTTCATTGCCCTAAAACAAAAAACAGATTTATTTGAGTGTAAATATAAAGCTTTTCACACTGCACTCAAAAGTCTAAAGAATTGTTTTATTAATAATTGATTTGTAAAGCAATCTTATTTAAGATCGCAGGAATTTGTTTCTTGTTACATTTATCAGTTGGAAATTAATTAATTCGCAAGAGTTAAAATGACATGTGACTTTCATAGTAAACCTTGATGAAAAAACTAATACACTTTACGGATAACTGAATAAAAATATATAAATAGACTCAAAAAATTAAATAATACCTACATAGCCATCCTTTGTAAGCTAAAAGGATTCTCAGGAAACCCTGTCTTAAGTATAGAACCAATATAAAGAAGACGATTGACGAGATGAAGGAAATCATGAAAATGCGAAAATAATGCGGATAGGTACTGTCCAAACTTATATAGTCACCAATCAACCAAAAGTAATACGTAGCCATGTAAAGTTTTGGATGGTCAGTGGCAACAGTTAGAAATACAAAAACCAAAGCAACATAAACAAGTAAATTATCCCAAGTCGTTGGCCATGTGCGGTTATAAATTTGCCGTCTAAAGAAAAATCATAAAAATTTTAAATGATTCCAATATATGCCATATCAGGCACAGAGATCTTTGTACGAGCAGCAAGCAGTAAATTTCCAAATTCATTTATTCTCTTTTATTTTAGATTGGTTTTATTGTTTTCTGACCCATAAATTATATCAAAAATCCCTATAAAATAAAACCTTAAAAAAGATCTATGAACATCTAATTAAATCATACCAACATCTATATCTGATTATGGGTATTAAAATTTATAAAGAAATTCAAATTATATTTTTCATAAATAACTTTTTCCAAGTACAAAAAAATAAACAAATTCATTTATGTGTTGACTCGTAAAAGATCATTAGATCTGAAATAAATATGTATTTGTGTGTGTGCGTGCCTGTATACGTAAGTACATACGTACAAACACACACACACATAAATACATGTACGCAAGTATGCAAGCATGTATGTGTGTGTTTGTGTGTGTGTATATTTATATTTTTTCTTAAAAAAGAAACAAAGAAATGTCTACGAATTTTGAAATTAAAAGCCTAATTTTTTTTTTTTTTTTTTTCAAAAAAAAAAAAGTTGCCATTTAAAATGTTATCTTTTAGAATTATTTTATTCCATAAAAAAAAATCTCTAAAAAATGTCAAAATATAAGTACCAGAATGACCCAGGGAGTGTCATAGAAAAAAATATTTTGTTGAGATTTTTTTTTTCAGAATTTTCAACTGATTATTATTATTAATTTATTTAACGTTGGCTCAAACGAAATATTACAATTATTGAATTTATAGGCTAATACAGATCAAACCAAATTTTTTTTCAAATATATATTACAATATACTTTTAAAAAATTAATATATTATCATACATCAATTAGAATTTAATGTACATAATAACTAACTGCAGATAAAACAATGACTAGAACTTTCTCTCAATTTTTTAATACGAGATTTAAAGGAGGCAGTTGTTTCCGAAATAATATACCCTATTTTTTGAGCTTAAACAGACTTCACATTAACTGCGGGTTTTCATGTAGCAGAGATTTAAATACTTTTTAAATGTCTTGTATGGACGCTTATCGTTTTTCCTGTGAAATTAATCCCTGTAAAGATAAATAGAATTTTTATGTATACCTCACAAAGCCCCTTTTGTGAACTTGATTAATGAGAGCAATATCTTTTATAATGACAGAACATCTATATCAGAGGAAAATATTGAAAAGATGGTAGGATTTATGCATTTACAGCAGTTCTCAACGATTTTACGACAATTCTCCACCAGCAATTCTCCGGCGACAATTCTCCGGCAGCATTTCGCCGCCAGATAATTCTCCAGTGTACAATTGGCCATGAGACAATTCTAGATCACAAATCTTTTTCTCTTTATTTTATACGGAAATAAGTAAAATTCCCGATTGGAACAACCCAGGGAGTGTCATAGAAAAA
>JAUZNK010004182.1:0-10539 GCA_035046665.1 Euphysa ruthae | reverse complement strand
CCGACCAATTTGAGCTAGCTTTGCATTACGCAATGAGTTTTGCTCAGAAACTCAGAGATAACATGGAAATAAATTTCCGTAAGAAGTGGGACTCGAACTCGTAACATTTCGCTCCAGAGTCGGACTTCCTACCACTGTACCAACTCCGCTTGGGCAATTGCCATCACACAACGCCATAGGACAAAAATTTCTTTTTACTTTGAAACGAACTAATATTTGAGAACTAAAGACAATTCAGACCAATTATCAAGCACTACATGTTTGTAGTAAAAACTATAATCTATTAAGTTTATGAACATCATTAATTTTGCTGCTTTTTTACTTCCATTTGACACATTTATAACTATTTGTATTTGTTGCTAAGTAACTAAGTTTTCACCAAAAACTGCTTTGAAATATCTGTTAATGTTTTGGTCCAATTGGAGGTATCGTTAAACTCACAACATTGCAAATAGTTTTCCATGTTGAAGAAAGCGTGCAGATTCTATTTATCGTAAATTATCGCTATTTATCGGAGATTATCTCTATTTATCGGAAATTTATCGGAATTTTTTCACTGGAAATTTATAAAATTAACTCGGCGTAAAAAGCTTTTGTGATTGGCAGAAGTTTGGAAGATTATTTTGTTTTTTAAGTATAGTGTAGATTAATTGCCCTGAATACCTATTTAACCTCTAAACTTGTCTCACGAAAACCCATTCGTGCTAACTTGTTTCGTGATTTTATCAGTAGTTCTAATTAATTTGTGAATTTATTTCTGCTGTTCTATGTTAAAAATAGGAACTGGTTAGGACCCAACATACGCAGTTCAATCTCATTATGTGTATTTGAAAATCTGTAATTTGCCGACCTATCACTAACTCAGTTTTTAACATACATGATCTAATTTTAATGCCTCGTTAACCCAAAATTTTACTTTTTGATATATTGCCTTTGCAAACATACTCAAACATCCCTTTAAGCGGGCCAACTAAAACTCATTCAGTTAAAGATTTACAAGTTATGCCTTTTGAAATAAAAGTGGTCAATAATATCAGTTTATAATCCCGGTGCTGGAATTTTATGTTACTATTAGATTATGTTTTTGTTAATAGATTTTACTTACGTAGTTATGATTGTTATGTAGTAATTGGTGACACGAACTTAGACCTGATAAAAAGCCAATGAAGCAATTTATTCAATCTTGTAATTTTTATAGTTTGATTTATACTTGCTTTAAATCATCAAAAGGATCATGTATTGACACTTTTGAAACCGGGCTAAGTGACTGTCACACATTATACTATGTTCAAATCCACATTTTTTAAACAACAACCTAGAAAAACAATTCATAGTAATTATGAACATTTGGACGATAATGAACGATATTTGATAATGTTTCCAATACGTTACCACAGCTAATTATTGCATATAGTTGTGAAAACCTCGAGTACTGCTTACTATCCAGACTGAATAAACATCATCCTCTGAGTATGATGTATGAGTATGTGCGAAATAAGTTTTCAGACCTATTATGTGAATTTCGAAAAGGTTTCACTGCACAAATTGAAACTTCTATAAATATGGCAATCAGAGTCTCGACAAGAAAGAAATAATAGGGACTGCTATACTCATTGGTCTCTCAAAAGCATATAACTGCATTCAACACGACCTTCTATTAGCTAAATTAGGAGCATGAAAAATAATAAAACAAAACATCTCAAAAACTACTAATGCAACGATACTCATTTTTCAGGAAACATTTATTGCATCACTCCGAAGGTATTCCACGACAATGGTTATAAATCAAAAAATATTTCATGACTTCTTAGGAATTTTATTTTGTAAAATACACATTTTCCTTGCCGCTCCCATAAAAATTACGATAAATTTGTTTTTTCAAAACTTAAGAAGGCAATTCTAGTGGAATTCCTTAAGATAAATATTCCCTGAAAATTTTAACTGATTAGTGGTTTTTGAGAAATCATGTTTTATATTTTGAAAATATCGTAAATTATCATTTCGATATCGCAAAAACAAAAAAAAAAAAGAAAGGAAAATATACACATTAGATTTAATTTCTATCTATATAAAGTCAGTGAAAACTAGTTTCATATACAAGTTGTTTTTTGTATTCAGTTTCTTCTTTATCTGTGTGTCCTTTTCTGATTGATCTCAAATTTTTTCTTCTCTGAATCCCAGTGACCGATGACTTAAACTCCATAACCTTGATTCGATTTTTATCACGCTTGAGGATTTCAAGTGAAGTGAATTGTTCGGAATGAATGTCACACAGATCAAATAACTCTTTGTAAGCAATAACATCATCATTAAAAGACAGTATTGTTACATTTACACCAATTTCCAAGATCTCTCTGCTTGTAAAAACATCTTTTGGAAATTTTTTCCGTATGGCGGAGATCAATGCTTCATTATTATTTCGCGCACAGCTATGCAAACAGTTGGATAATAACTTTCGGAGGGTAATACACGGAAGATCGGCATGAGAAAGTTGTTAATAGCTAAAAGAAAATCTAATTTTGATGGCTTTTTTCTACTGATTATTTATACTTGGTACAGACACCAACCATTCGCAGTTCTTAGACAAACTTTGTGGCGCTCTTCAAGATCAGACGCAATTATGGCACAATACAGCCCAAACACATTTTTTCATTTCATATATTTCTTTCACATTTTGCGTTATAGCCATTCCAAAGCAGTTCTGCAATGATTGATGGCTTTCTCTAAAAATCTTCCACTAACAGGTATCCCTTTACCATCACTAAGTTTTTTACACTTCATTGAGTGGCATAATTTTAGAAACCGTGCCCCCAAGCGCTTCTGTGAAGCCAACACATTCTAACCTTATCGAGGCATTTTCCATTATAATTAGAAATAGCCGTCACTAATACATTTATCGAAACATGTCCTCGCTTCAACCAAGCTCCATTATGGTTATTTCATAATCAATATTTTCTTTCTCCTGCACATCACGTTTTATCAACGATTTAGTCTCATTTGCTGCTTGGCACATTGAATATTCTGCAGCATCTTCATAAATGGTATGCAAAGTGTCATTTATTTTATTGCACGTTGACAGAGATATCAGAAACATTGGTGGCGGCATATTCATCAACATTGCAGAAGTATTCATTGACCGAAAAACTTTTCTTATTTCGCGGAATGCAATTACGACTTGTAAATTCGCAACTAAAAGCGGTCTACCAGAAGTAAATTTCTTTATTTTAGTGAAGAATTTAATTCGTGTTTAAGCCTTGCGTTATAAAATGACAGCTAAAGCCAATTTTACGACTGAGATAATTACGAATAGTTACATCACTTTTACAGGATGGTCACTTCACAAAACCTGCAACCAGTGCTTCCAGATTTTGAAAATTCATCAAAATGTTGTAGTTAATATCATATCTGGATGTATTATGGATCTTTCTGGCACTGGCAGATATATTCAGATCAATAAGTAGTATCTGATTTTCTGAGTCTCATAAAATGATTTTCTCCAAATGTTTGCTTTCTTTTTCTTGCAACAGATCGTGGCATATTGTTATTACGATATAATTTGCTAAAGAAAAAAATAACACATTCATATCCTAGGAAGTCATATAGAACAAAACTTGCCAGAAAATACAATTTTTGAAAAATATTTTACCCACAGAATATCAAATAAAAATCACACAAGCAGTAAATAAAATTTTCGTGATTCCAAACAATAGAAAAAAGTTGCTTTTTGGATAAAATGACGACCGGGGAATCAGTACATACGGAGATAACCGAATCTTGCCAGAAAAAGCCCCTGGAAAGCCAAGAATTGGGGTATTTTTCCGTTGCTAAGGCGTCTCTAAGGAATGAATTTTGAAACTGAATTCTACCTAGAAGTAAAAAGTGAAGAAGTTAAAATATTCGTAATCTGCGATAAATTTTGAATAAGACAAGGTTATAATTTTTTTCCCTTTTTTTCCGCAATGATGATGTACTATCTTAAAAGGAAGGAAACAAAAAGTTAAAATAAATTTGCAAATTGCTCGAAGTAAACTTTGGAATTTCTCAAGGGTCAATATTAGGCCCACTTTTATTCAATATTTCTATTATCGATATTTTTCTGTTCAAGAAAAAAACAGATGTGTGGAATTTTACAGCTGAAAACACATTATACGTTATAAACGAAAAAATTAAGATGGTTATCAATAGATTACCAACTGATATTTCCAAAATAAATAATTGGTTTTCAAACAACTCACTCGTGACAAATCCTTCAAAGTATCAACTAATATTTCTTGGAGTTAAAGAGCCATTGGAAAAGTTATTTATAAACATTGGCAACTCGTAAATTATAGCAACAGATAAAGTTGAATTATTAGGTGTCTCTATCGATAATTAGCTATCGTTCTCTCATCATGTAAACGTGCTATATAAATCTGTAAATAGCAAACTTTGTATGATAATCATAGATTAAGGAAATATCTTTCTATATCTCAAACAGAAGTACTAGTCACTTCTTTTGTATTATCATATTTTACTTATTGTCCGTTATTATGGATATTCTGTCATAAAAAAGATATGACATTAGTCAATAAGGTACATAAAAGGGTCTTAAGAACTATATATATTAATTTTTCACCTGATCTTAATGAATATACTACACCTGTTATCTATTGGAAATAGATAACAAGTGTAGTATCTATACAAAACATTTATGCACACTTCTGATGGAAATCTATAAGGCTCTAAATAAAACCAACCCAAAATCAATGTGGAATATTTTCACAACAAAAAGTTTTTCTCATAAACTGAGAAACAAAACACCCCTAAAACTTCCTAAGGCACTGTCAAAAACCTTCGGCACAAACTCATTAGCTTTTAAAGGTAATTCAATTTGGAACACTCTCCCAAACTATATAAAGCGTCCTCCCTCTTTAACAATCTTTATCAGAAGGAGAAAACTGCACCTGTAAAATATGCAAATGATACTTATGAGAAATGAAATATTTATTTTATATATTTTCTTAGCTTATAAACCTTTTCATGTTTGTTTTTGTAACGGAAGGAGTTCCGTGATAAAATTCATAAACATGTTATAATAAAATTTTTTTTAAATTAAAATTAAAAAAAAAAAAAAAAAAAAAAATTTGTTTGGTATTTATTATATATTTACTTGTAATAGTATATTCATTATTTTGTATAATATTTTATTTAAATGTTGTATGTTAATAAATAATACATAAAATAAACCTGTTGAATTGAATTTATAACCTTGTCTAACTTTTTTATGTGAGAATCTTTACCGATGGTGCCAACAAAACGATATTCAAATGTACTTTTCATATGAAACATTTGATATGCCCCTTTTATGAGCTGTACACATATATATGTATATATATATATATATATATTACATATTATTATATGTATTTATATTATATATTATATCACAAACCTCCGTTAAAAATGTTCTTCAAGAAATAAGATTCTAAGTTTGAAGTAAACTTCCCCAATATAAAGAGCATTCTTACTTTTATCTCTTTATGTCGTAAATGGGGGGAAAGCCAAAAATATTTAATAGAATAGATTTACTAGATGATTGAATTTTTCTAACTTTGCGCAACTTACTAATAAGCAATTTTTACCTAGACTTTGTCAAATTTGAAAAATAACACAATTTTACTGAAACTATATTTGATTTACTAGATAGCTGAGTATTTTCAGCAGAAAAAAAAACTAGTATACTAAGTTATTCTTAAAGCAAATCTTCTATGTTGCACATCGAAACAGTTTGATATTTATTTTGATTTGGAAATAGGAAAGGTGTCAATAAGTTTAATGAACGACTGTTGAAATTCTACTGTAATTAATAAATCTTTTTTCGTAGCTGCTCCCTGTTGTGTCGATAGGTTTAATGTAAGGTATTGTATATAAATTCCCACCTACATTCGTTACTAATATGATTGTTTTAATATATATATATATATATATCATTATGTATTTGAAGTGGAGGCAAATTTTCTTTGATGTTTCAAGTGGATTGCGGGACACAGGAAAGAAAAATAATTTCTCTTGCTTTCAAAGTCTTTTCAAAGATTTGAGCAGCTTAAAAAAACCTTAATGTAAACAATATTTATAAAATTTTTATATCTAAAACCTTAGTGCAAATAAAGCCCACCATATTGTAATATCAAAAGGCATCATGTGAAATATGTGTTATTGATTTTAGCAAACACTTATAACGATGGAACTTTTAGTAGGGCAGTTAAGTTAAAAAAATTTTTTAATTTGGAAATATTCCAATATTTATTGATAACTTTAGAAGCCCACCCAGTTATAACAAAGAAAATAAATAATGATTGTGTGCGGCTACAAAACTCACATTTAGTTTGAAACAATCCTGATTTTAAGGACATTATGATTAAACACCCTAAGGAAAAAATTACATTTTCACCTTGAGGGTGTGATCAAAATACTAATAAATATTCTAATAGTAGGTATTAAAAAAGAGACATTCTAACTTTAAGTATGTCTTAAAGAATTCCCAATGGACAAGAGAAAATTTAACAGTAATAGTCATGAAACTTTCAGGGCGGGAAAAGATGGTGGTTAAAATTACGAAAGATATATTTTAACAATTTATTGGACATATAGGATTTAAGATTGAATTTAAGATGATAAAAAAACGTTGTACGAAGTTACCGTTTGCTAGATTTTGAACACACTAATTATCTGCAGATTGTAGTTAAGAAGAAAAAGTAACTTAGAATAATCTCATACTTTGTATGATAATGAATTTCATTAATTAAGATGTTTGATAAATTCAATCGACATGAAGAAAATCTGATGCCAATTTTAAAGTATTATAGAGATAAATGACATTTAATGAAAAGTATGACTTTTGATCTACTCTATGTTTGTTTGAAAAGTTTTTATACTACTCTAAATTACTTGCCAGCATTTGGAATATTTAAATAATTAAATTTGGTGTGCCATGTTTAAATTTTGTGGTTGGCGTAGCTAATAGCAAACGTCGTAAAAGCAAATAACGTAATTTGCTTTTCATATGTATGAGATATAAATTATGGGCCTGGCATTCAAATTCTTTTTACTATGTGGCCTTTATTTAGTTCCTCGATGATAAAAAGGATTTTTGTTTTAAAATAAAGCAAATCAAATTTTTTCAGAATCTTTTACAGAATTCATATTCATGTGGAAAAATTTCAAACTGATAAATAGGGCGCTTTCTTGCCTTAGAGAACAGTTCAATATGATATTTTGTATCGAAAAAGTGATGGAATGAAGGTATCATAGATTTGAAACTTAGAAATATTTCTGGATTATGAAGAAACATAGAAAACCTAATCCAACCATACTTAGATGTATATCTTGAAACAGGGATTTTAGTGGTTTTTATGTGATTCGGACCCACAACGTCCTATTCTTTAGATAAACGCTTTGTGGTATGTGCTAATGAGTCAAACACTCCGCAATTACAGTCATTTTTCAATTTATTCGCATAAATTTATTCGCATAAATTTATTCGCATAAATTTATTCGCATAAATTTATTCGCATAAATTTATTCGCATAAATTTTTAAAAATTCAATAACTTTTTATAATGATAGATAAAATGAATTAGCAGTTTGAAATTTGAAGCAGTGGTTCACTTACCATATTAAAAATTAGCAGTTTGAAATTTGAAGCAGTGGTTCACTTACCATATTAAAAACTTAGGAATTATACTATAAGTAAAAATGATTTTCAGTGTTTTGATCAATCTCTGTATCGAAGTGTGCTTTATTAATAACGGCAAATAAGCTGATGGTGACGATAATGCTGAGGATGGACTGATGGAAATCTAAAACTCTTACCTGCGCTGGAGCTTTTGCAAATAGATAACTTTGTTGACAACTGCTGATGATTGTTTAATATTTTCTTACCTTATTTGCCTCAATTTACACTATTATATAAAGTATGGAAAATGCGTGTATTAAAAAGTATGGAAAAGGCGTGTATTAAAAAGTGTGAAAAAGGCGTGAATTAAATTTTTGAAACTTGTGAGTTCGAAGTAGCGAGTTCGATAGAGAACTTATTATTTTGTACTAAATTTGATTATTAGATTTTTTTATGCAGTCTTATTTTTGTGACTTTATACTGGCGCCAGAATTTTCCCAAGATATGACGATAATTTTCGTGTAAAAATTCTGTCCGAAGAATTGGTTTACCACTATCTGTATTTTTTCTTCTTTTCGCAAAAATATATCATACAGAGGAGTAGTAAAAGTCACTGAATTTCAAGACCTGATAGAAAGCCTGTAATTGGCTAGAGAAAAGATGAAACATTCCGAGAAAAATAACAGTGATATAAAAATACTTTAACGACAATGTTCTTCGTTTTAACGACAATGTTCTTCGTTTTAATTAGGAATTAAATCTAACATCGCTTGATGAACGTCTATAAGCGGAAATCTTGATATGGTAATTAGGAAATGAACTAGGAACATAATAATGAGTATAAATAACACGTCATAATTTAAAAAATATTCCGTACAATTTTAATTTAAGTGTATTATGGAGAATTTCCGATTGCCGGTAAAAACCTTTTGTTGCGCTTCGAGTCTCCTTTCTAAAAAACTTAAAGTGAATTGAAACTGATGAACTGCATACTAGAGCTTATTTGAGTTGGTTTCAAAACAAACTAAACATTAAAATTAAAACAGTAAAAATTATCTTCTTTTTATTAACGGTGATAATAAAAATTTATAAAAATTTTATAGTCCTCAAGAGTGAGAAGTTCAATACTCGTATTGTAAAGGTTATTGGAACCTTTGGCTCTCAAGATCTCTTCAAGCAGAATTAAGGAGTCATTAAATGAAATGACGCATAAAATATTCTTATGTCAATATAGTTTTAGATTTCAAAAATATTTGCTGTGGCAGGAATGTGAGCTCGATGAAAATTTTGGAATATCCCACTTTTTAAACTAAAGCTAGGTATGGGTAGGCTATCGAGTTTTGCCGATATTTTGTTTTGAAATTTGGCCTGGGGATTGAGATTTTGCCTGTAATTTTTCTCTCAAAAATTTTCGTCATCTCTTGTGAATCGCTTGTTAATATTATTTTTTATACTATTTAAAACCACAATGAAATACTTCTGACACAGGCTAAACACGAAATTTATTAAACCTGTCTACTCAAAAATAAAAGCGAATCATTGAAATGCCAATTTAAAGGTTGGTAGGCAGGTTGGTAGGTAGGTTGGTAGGTAGGTTGGTAGGTTGGTAGGTAGGTTGGTAGGTAGGTTGGTAGGTAGGCTGGTAGGTAGGTTGGTAGGTAGGTAGGTTGGTAAGTAGGCAAGCTGGTTTTACGTCGTAAAACCAGCTAATAGCCAACGGCTATATTTCTTTAAAAGCCTTTTTTCCACTCCGAAAAAACAATTAAACATCTCTGATATCTATACATCCTATTGCTCAAAAGAAAGGGGATATAATAATTTGAAAACGTTGTACACATGTTCTGTGCGCTTTTAAATTATCTTAATTTGATTTGTTAAGGCCTAAATACCAGGCTGAACATTCAACATGTGATTGAATCAGTGCGTTGGAAAGACGTTTTAAAGCTGATGTTTAGGGTGAGTGACCTTCCATACTATCAATATTTGGCAGGGTGAGTGATCAATTTAATACAAATATATTTTATCAATGCTTTTTTTTAAAGAGCAAACGCAATCGATCGTAATGACGAAAAAAAGGGAGCGTCCACTAAAAAAATATTCAAAAAGTAATATATTTTATTCTACGGTTATAAAAAATATCAAAACTGCTATTGTTAAACTAAATGAAGCTTTTGACTCGATAATTAAAATTAACTTTTGACTTGATAACTAAAATTAACAGGACATACTTCTCCTGATATTTATTCTAGTGTATAATGTGACAATAAACACCGTTAATCAATAAACGCCCTGAGTAAGCCATGTCTGAACACAGGCTTTATTAAATCTGAACAGACTTAATATTAATAATATAGATTGGTATAAATACAATGGAAAAGATGATTTATCATCTGCTCTTACAGTTTAAACACAAATCAAAAGAATTATGCTTATGTCTTTATAATTCCATATAATCTTCGAAAACTATGATGTAAATTTCTTTTTGAATAGCTAATTATTTTAATTGAGCTTGATCACGAAAAAACTTTTTTTCAGAACAAGGGTAAATCTAAAAACAATCTAAAAACATGCTCCACTTTAGGTTTATGTTTTATTTTTGCCTCCAGGCTGAATTGCTCTAACTAATAGTCAGCCATAAAAATTTATCACTCTTGTTTGAGAAGTAAAAATAAGGGACCGTTTACAAAAGAACAGTTTACAAAATGGAAAAAAAAAAAGATTATGATATGTCATTGACACTTAATGAGATTTTTCATCTGGAAAAACGAGAAACTTTACTTTACTGTTAAGTCGTGTAATTTCTTTGATAATAATGTGTGTGTGTGTGTGTGTGTGTGTGTGTGTGTATGTGTGTGTGTGCGTGTGCATATATGTATATATGTATAT
>JAUZNK010004181.1:0-10539 GCA_035046665.1 Euphysa ruthae | reverse complement strand
AAGACAAATCACTATCACTTTGGAATACATAATCAGCCACTTCATGAGCAGTAAAATTTACAGTTTTACGATTTTGGTTTGCCATTTTTAAAAAAAAAACTCTCCTTTGAAAACTTCATAATCTTAAAAATAATAATAATGAAGAACCATTATTGGTCTTAAAAGTTCCGTATTTCATTCTAGTTTTATTTGCGTTTTATTTCGATGCCATAGCGCCCAGATTACGCCTGCTACATAGTTTCTTATACACCCAACCCTTGCGACGTAACATTACGTCAGTTACGCTTAAGGGGTTAATAATAAAAGCAGGTTAATTAAAAAAAAAAAAAATTATTATGTTATAAAAGTCTTATTTCAATAGATATATTTGATAGATCAACTTAAACTTCCAAACTATAGTGTTTTTGTTCTTTTAATTTAAAAGGTTTTTACGTATTTTTAAAATTTTATATTTCAGTTGATCTTTTAAGTAGGTTTTAAACCTACTTAAAAGCTTAATATATTTGTACATATATGTTTTGTTTTTAATTTTAATATGGTTGAATAATTCGCTCTCATCCGCAAGTGTATTTTAAATGTTATTGTAGTTCTATTGTTTATCTTTCTATCACATATACTGATATTTAAATTACTGCTCATTTCTCGGAAGTATGATTTGTTTACATAGAAGTGGATTTCAAACCAAGATGAAAATCAAAGTTTTAAAAAACATTACTTTGTTGTGGTTTATAATAAAGTCTTTCAAAGTTACTCATTATAGCAATTATATATATATTTTCAAATAACAAAGAAGATTGGGTTTGAGCAGATTAGTTTGGACGCCCAAACAGGTATACCGGTATGAAAATCATCTCAAAAACATCGCTGGTTTTGTTTTGATTTGACATATATTTAAAAGATGAAAGGAGGTTGTTTAAGTATGCAACCTTATCTAAGAGTATATTATAATCTAATTTAGAGAAGGCTATCTTCAAGTCAAATAAAGAAACCTGATTTATTGAGCAAAAAAAAATTCTAGATGATTGAGAAGACCTAGAAAACAAGCATAAATTATATACTTGTTCCTAAAAATATCAGCATTAAGTTAAAAAATTAACCCTACCTAGCATAATATCAGTATCATAGTTTTTTTCATCTTCTTTGAATATTTTTCCTTTCAATTTCTTTTTTTCTTGGCGCTTTCGTAGAGGATTGAGAACTTCATCCTAAAAACAAAAATAATACATAACTCAGGTGTTATTCCAAGCAATAAGTTACTACCGTGTAATTGTAGTTGGAAAATCAATCTAAATAACTCAATCTTTGAGTAGATATCTATTCATATTATTTTATAATTCATTTTAAAATTTAATTTCTACTCCACAAACTGACAAATAAAAATAATGAAATTCTTCTTTTCTTTTTTTTACAATGTACAATAATAAATTTTAATTAATTTTTTTCTTTACTCATTTGTAGCTTAAAGTTAACCTTCGTGTTCTTGGAAGAATTGTATAGTAGTTTTATGGCTTAATAACTCTATTGTTCGAAAATAAACTTTTTTCAGATTATACTAATGTATAAAAATGGTGAATAAGTTTTGAACAAAGAATTGATACACCAGTAATTCTTGTAAGTATATACGACTTATTTTTTTAAACATATTTTTTATTTATTTAATAAGATTTTGATATCTAGAATTAATATTGCGTTTTTATCAATACGTTTTTGCAAAAATACATCAAACATCAATTTCTTTAAATAGCGTTCTTAATAGAATATCTGCAAAATTTTTATATTTAGGGTTTAACTATCTTTTTTCATAACCTTGGATACGCATTAAACATGTGTAATTATAAAGTTAAAATTATCTAATAATTTTCTGCATTTATGTATATTTCAAAGAAAAAGCATTATAATAATTATTCAATAGGCTTAAATGCGATTATTTCAAATTAATTGCCCACTTCCTTCTTATACTAGTAGTTATGTGAAGTGATCTTTTGTGGCAAGGTATGTTGTTATGATGCAAATAAAAATTGAGGGGAGGGGCATATATAAGGATCAAACATAATTACATTTATTCTAGTGTTTTTGCTGAAGGAAAAAAACTGTTGTGGATTTTCATCAATCTATTAGTTATATGTTAAATAAACATATTTTTATCTTACTCTACAATTACTTTAGTTTAACAAGCAAGTTCCTACAGGCTTTGTCATAAGCAAACAGCCTCCTGAGTAGTTAATAACCTCGTGTGAAGTAAGTGATGACTTGTTAGCTAAATGTGGAAGCTTGAGATTGTTCGTTTGAATTCAAAATGGTTGCGATTATCATAAAGAATCATAAACATATTGAGCCATTGACATGGTAACGGAAAAGCATAAAAAATATAATTACATAATCAATGTTTTTTTTTACAGATACATATATTACGAATTTGGGACACAGGACGAGGATAGACATACACCATCTAAATTCTGTTATATAATGTTGCCCGAAATTAGATGGTGGTTTCACCATAAACGTAGCCATCAAGTGGGCTCGAACCACATATCTTTTCACTACGACTATGGTCCCTGTAGTTCAGCTCTTTAGACCACAGCATATTTTTTCGTGTATAGGATAAAAAGTAATAAATTTGTACCTATTGATGACAGGAATATGTAATAGATTTCCTGGAGGTTTTCGACTCTCAATATGTAGCACTATTTTGTGTGATTCACCATTTCGACTTTTTGCACAAAATAAAAAGCACACAAAATTAACATATGTATTATCAAAATTATCAATCTCTGTTTTGTGGCCAATTACCAGACCCTTCTCTAACGCATTGAACCTTTTCAGCCTTACCATTTACCAACATCAATTTTTTGTTATGAAGAAGCATACTTGCAAAAAAATATATATTTTTAACCATGCAGGTTTTAATTATAATAATTATTTAAAAAACTGACTGTCATAAAAATGATAGAAGATAGCAGTGAAATCTACTCGTCGATGATTAGTTAAATATATTTAACCAAACAGAGAAAAATAAGAGCTAAACTTTGGAAATTGTAAGTTTTTTTTTAATTCCGCCATTTTTGTTGACGTCATAAATATACACTAACAATTGGAGCAAATTTGTGTATTTTTGAAGTATCGAAAATGTTTTTGAGGAAAAATACAAAGAATCTATATAATTGTTTTTCTTTTTCATAAATTATTATTATAAGTCTTCAATATTATTGAAGACTTATAATAATTTACCTTATGAAATGATTTATAATTTAATTTATGAAAAAATGAAAACGATCATATAAATTCTTTGTATTTTCCTCAAAAACATTGTGCAAGCACAAAATCTGCGGTTTTTTGCAGGTTTTTGACAGTTGGGACATCACAAAAAAAACTTTTTAATTAATTATTTTTTTAAATTATGCAACAAAAAGTTATCAAAATTGAAGATTTAAGATGTCACACAACTAACTCCTTTCCTGATTCAGAACTCCTTTTCTTCTGCCAAATTTCCCGTCTTAGATAATATCGTCTACTAATACGGAGGCTATTTTAGACATGTTGTTACATGATTCACTTCGAAAATGGCCACAAGAAGCAACACAGCTCAAAAAATATTCAACATTGATATATTTGTGTGCTAAATGTATTTCTTGGTGTTGCCTTGCAATTATATTGTATGCAATTCAGAAGAAATTCTGGAGAAGCATCTATATCAATCTTGGTTGGAACCAAATGCACTGTCTCTCTATTCCAACCCCACTGCGTAGGATCTAAACACCGTCAATCTAAATACTTCAAACTCTGCAACTTGAAAATAAACTCGCAAGGCATGGAAGTACGCAGCTCTTTTTTTTGGTAGTTCTTTTGGTTCAATGTTTCTATAAGTTACTAGCTAGTAACTTGTAGAAGCATCAAACCAAAAGAACTTCTACCAACAAAAAGAGCTGCGTACCTCAAGCATATGTTAACATTTGCTTGAGCCTGGCGTGATAAAGTGTAGCAAGGGTGTCTAAAATGTAAATCATATGTTAACTCAAAACTACCCACCTATACTATACTCATCAAGTGTCAAGGCAAAGAAAGCTATCAATACTTTTAAAGCTGCTTGTTTTATCTACCAAGGTATTAATATGAAACTAATTAGAATGATATAGAACTTTGACATACTGTGATTGAATTTGCAAAGAGATTTTATATATTTGGTTTGAACATATTGTGACTTTACCCTTTAATGAGCATGTCCATGACAGCTATTCCAATAGTCACTGGAGTGCAACAGTATTGTTTACAAACAGATAAAGTATGGAATATAACTTGAACCTTTATCTGGATGTATATAAAGAAAATATTTAAAAAATTAAAACTGTTTATCTTGGTGATTTGTAGCAGAAGTAGTATCCCATCCTCCCGCATGCACAAATAAAAAATGTTTGTTTGGTTGGTCTTTTACAACTCTGCTAATTCCGTAAACTACCTGAACTTTTTTCATCGATTCCTTAGTTTTTGTACAGAAGTAAATTTCCCATGTCTCTGCCTTCAAATGGTACATCAACATGACAAGAATACCTGTATCATCTGCGAAAATTGCTAAATTGGTTTTTTCTGTTCCAAACGGATAGATTTTTCGGCAAACAACACGTCTGCATTTCCAATGCTCTCAAATCACTCAATGCCGCTTATTGCTAGTTGTCTTTGTAACAACTTTATAAACTGCCCTTTGTTATGAGATTTGCATATAAACACTTCTCTTTTTGCTATCACTTGCATGGAATCATGTTTAATGCTAACATTAGCTCATGTATGCCTTTTCTATGCACGTGCCAATGTGTTTTAGTGGAGAGAGTGTCATCATATCTATTGCTCTATTATGAGATCAGTCTAAAAATCAGCTCAATAGCGATCAATTCTTCTGACTGTGTCATACCCACGCCCCACAAACCATTCATATACGCAAGGAAAATTTGTATCAAATTCCAAAATTTGCTCTAGATAAAGTCTAACACTTTTAGAGTAGTGTAAGTGTCCCGAAGCTGCGAACAAGTTTATCATTTTTCTGATAGTATCTTGGTGTAGAAACCAGTTCCCAGTTCTCACAACACGAATTAATAGCTTTAAATTATTAATATATACAACGTATTGAATCTAAGGTTCGAATGTACATGAAGATTTTCACAATTTGTTCTTGAACACTTCTAACATTTCCTGGATCAGAAAAATAGCTTTAGATGATTGTAACTTCTCAATACCAGCTTCTAGATCATCATCAAGATTATATAAGTCCTGTAATTCGGTTACCTCATCCTTGATGAGTTTTCTCAGCGATGGATTGTCACTCAACTCCATAACATTGACGGTTTCATTCAGACACTCTTATGTCAAATTCAGATTCCAAATCGCTGACGTGTTTATACTCTCCGTCTGATTCAACAAAACTTTCATCGAGCTCTGGAAGAGATTTTTCTACAGAAGTATTTTCGTTATCTTCTTCATGCAGCAGCTTAACGTTAGATTCACCATATTTAGGGAAAAACTGTTATGCTTCCATAAAGAAATGTTCACGAATAACTATACATCCCTGACAGCATTTGCTCCAAATATTGTGTTTAGCCCTTCAGCAAGACTTTTACCCTCTATCAATGAACCTAAACTACTGGCAAAGCTCATCATATTATGGAATCCTCCGAGTATTGCTATCATGTTTATTAACAAAGATTAATGATTTCTGTTGTTTTAAGCCAAAGTGGTTGATCGAATGTATTGCACGATTTGGAAATATTTAGATATTGTGTAAAAAAGGTGGAATATATGTAAGACATGTCTGCTGGATCAAAGTCGATTATTGGAAGCATTGTAATTTCAGCTTCTTTAGGATAATTTCCAGATGATATATCTAGAAATACTAGCAAACCGGCCGGAATGAAAATTCTTATTTAAATAAGCGATAATATAAGAAATGGCTGCTTTTTTAAATAGAATGATATTAGTCTTGAAGACATCAACAGTGTGAGAAAGGAAACTTTTATGAATCTTTATGATTTTTTGCGTTAACGACCCTATTTTGAGAAGTTTTGGGTCTATTCTTTTATTAAATTTTGCCATTTAGAATGATGATTGATTAAATTGAGAAAATATTTGAGATAGATAAACATTTAAAATGGACCTAAGATTCAGGATTTGCAAATAAACTTTGAAAACATCATAACAACAAATAACCTTTATCATGTATAACCGTTTTCGACTTTAACAACTTTTTTTGTGGTATGGATGGTAAATTTGAAACTGTTGTTTCGCCACTAGTTGTTGACAACAACTATACATATGGCATTAAGAGTTCCCTATCCATCAAGAGTGCACACAATGTGGTCGACATTATCTGCTGTCCAGTGACAAAGATGAACCTTGTCAGTTCCTTTCTAGCCATTCGGTACTTTCAATGACTACCACAGATTGTTTATAGCGAGTTACCTCTTCGACACTTGCACAATAACCTAAGTGATTAAGTTTGTTTACTATTCATTTTGATCCACTTACGTGATCTAATTCAACACGTAAGCTAAAATTGATCGGAGCAATGACAGATCTTGGACATATAACACTCACACTAAATTGTGCAATGCTAGCTTGTTTAACAGGCGATTTTACAAGAGATTTTGTAACTAGTCTAATAGTTTATGGAAGCCAGTCTTTATTCTCATACAAACTAATTTTTTTTTGTTGGACAAGTTTTGCAATTAAATTTTTCTTCTCTAATTCCTGCTATAATTATTTTAATAGCTAAGATTAGTATATGATTTTTATCTTCCAGTATGTCCTACTTTCTGCTATTGTACCATATCGCTTATTAGCAAATCGGCAATGCTTGAGAAAAAAATCACATTTTGACATCCACTTATTAAGTTAAAGGATATTTTTATCACCATACTTTCCTGTAAGTTTTGTCTTCAGTCATTTCTTCCTATAAAGAAATAATAATAAATACTAAACCTCTTCAGATCCAGCTAATACTTTCATTTTTGCATAGAGCTCAGATAACTTACATAACTCTTCCTTTGTTTGGAGCCAACCACACAAAATCTGTTCTTGTTTAATTGTACTCGTAGGTCTCCCTTTCATATCTTTGGACGATTTTTTCACTATAGAAATGTTAAATTTATCACTGTTGAAGACATGCAAAGTTCAACATCATTCAACAATGCATCATTTCGTAATGTGTATAATTCTAGAACACTATTGAGATATTCTTTTGTTTTGCACTCAAAAATTTTATTTCTCTCACAATATTTATCACCTGGCATTCATATCTGAGTAAAAATATACAATGCGTTTTGAATTCAAACTTACTGAAATTAGTGTTAACTTTTTAACTTTTCACTTGAAGATTTGCTGCAAATGTTACTTTTCGTTTTGTCGCGTACAGAAAAGGAAATGTATTTCTGACAGGATCGATGGATTTTAACTCTAGAGCTTTTAAATTTTTCGTGTTCTCGTTCCTTCCACTGCAAGCTAGTTATTTAGTAGGTTGTTTCGTTCAAATGTCTCACTATAGCTAATTATTGCTTTGATATTTATTTTCCGACTATAGAAAGTTTTTTGTCAGACAGAGTTTGACATATAACACACTGCTCTGGATCAATGAAGGATGGATCATCCATACCATGAGCTTTTTGGATTGAATAAACTGAAAAAATAATTGAACTCAAGGTTTACAGTCTTTCGATTGGAACAAAAATATTAACTTGATTTAGACACAAAATAATGGGCTTCCGTTGTCTGTTTAAGGGGAGATCATAAGAAAGAGTGAAAAGATTTTTTAGAGGATGAATTTCAATTTGAAATTGAAGTGTTCCAAGATGGCATCAGCAGCATGATATTCGGTGTAATATTATATTATACCATAAAGTTCTGAAACTAAAATACTAACCTTTAGTATGTATATCTTTGTCTTTTTAATCAAACTGAAATATCTGAAATATCTTTTATCACTTATTTTCTATAATAAATTGGAACACATGAAAAAACGATCGTCAAAAACAGGATGTCATTATTGGAAACACAATTAAATATTTGACCAATGTTTCTAACGCCACTAACCTTGATAAATATTACAAATTCCTTAAATTGATGATCATGTCATAAATTTCGTCATAAATGTTTATTGTTTTTCCTATTAACTAAGTCGTATAAATAGGTGGCATTTAAAAAAAAAAAAAATATTGTTCATACTAGATGTATACATACATATATAAGATATAAAATTATTTTGCAAACTCAATCACAGTATGTCATAGTTCTATATTATAATATAATTTCATATTAATATCTTGGTAGATAAAACAAACGCTTTTAAAGATATTGATAGCTTCTTTGCCTTGACACTTGATGAATGTAATATATGCAGGTAGCTCTGAGTTAACATATGATTTACATTTTAAACACCCTTGTTATACTTCATCATGCCAGGTTCAAGCAAATGTTAGTAGCTTATAGAAGCATGGAACCAAAAGAACTTCTACCAACAAAAAGAACTGCGTACCTTTCCTTGCGAGTTTATCTTCAAGTTGCAAAGTGGAAGTTTTTAGATTTACAGTGTTTAGATCCATTGCAGTGGGGTTGCAACAGAGAGACGGGCATTTGGTTCCAATCAAAGGTGACATAAATGCTGCTCCAGATTTTCTTCTGAATTGTATACGATTTGCAAGACAACACGTATTGCAAGACAGCACCATAGAATACATGCAGCACACAAATATATTCATGTCGAAAATTGTTTGAGTTATGTTGCTTCATACTAGACATATGTACAACCATGTACATTTTCGGATGAAATACTTGTGTAAATCATAAATTATGATTTAAATATTATGATACACTAAAACTACACATTTTGATCAAATTTGCGATTTGACTGAAATACCACCTTCCAGTAAAATTGAGAGAAAATCATTTCCCCACAACGTGCTACTTGTGGCTTTTGATAAGTTATTCTACATAAAATTATGCTTCTTTTAAAACCAAATATAGCTATGGTACTTTTAACACCCTCTTTTTAAGCAAATTCGCCGAGACTAGAGATAAAGATAAAGCAGTTCTTACACAAACTGAGGAAGATTTTGCATACAACAATGCTGACCTCATTGTTGATATTAATTTAGATAAGGTCAGCAAAATTTCTTTTTATTTTCATTATTTTTTTAATAAGTTTTTATTACAGAAAAATAAAAAGGAGAGAGTGACCCTGCAGTTGAATGGAGGCCATATTGAAATTTACACACCTCAAATTTTGATGTTGAAATCATTACATGCATGTTTCGTTTTTTTTTTTCGTTCTTTTTTGGCATGAATAAGGTCCATACTTACCATATTTAAAGAATATTTGAATATATTAGAATTAGAAGGAACACACTTAAAAGCAATGCTTTTAGTTTAGACTGCAGATCTTAACATTCGACATTTATCTTGTAAGTCTTAATATAGTCATACTGTGTCAAAAATATTAGTCTGAAAATCTAACCAAACTATTACTGAAAGCAAATCTGCAAATCCTCTCATTTAAGGTTGCCATTGTTTTGCAAAATTCAAATCAATAATCAGTGAAATTATATATACATTCAGAGAATTATTTATATATTTAATGAAATTATATAGATATCTTGCAAAATAATCCTATAGAAAAAATGAAAAACGTTTTACACATTGCATTGGCATGAAACATTGTGCAGTAATTTTTTTAGCTGAGGGATATTTCTTAGCTCATTAACTTACTTAGGTGGCCTACAATTGATTTTTTGAACTTAAAGGATGCGTTGAGTGAGTTGGAGGAGCTGAATTGTATGACGAGGAGTTTCAAGGATTAATAGGTGGTATGCTGTATAGTTGTTTGAGTGTTTCTTAATTGCTGAAGCAATTCAATAAATATTCTCCTTATAGCTTCTTTCGACAAGATAACCTTTTTCTTATTTCTAGCTTAGTACTTAAACATTTTTTCTTCTTAGTTACCTCAACTGATATGATGCGAAAAACACATCCTTATTGACATGCTTAATTTTCTGTCTATTTTAGGTTACTGGAAACACAGTGTGTCAGTCATTCTACAGACCAGCCTGCCTTTTGATAGCATATACTCCATAAATTTAAAATAATTCTCAATAATTAAGTGCACCAGATAAGCTAATAAGTTTGGTTTTGCTTAGACCAATATGATTTAGTAATGACACAAAGGAATAGTAGACAAGTTTTGCGATAGCGAAGAGCGGTGCTTTTCCTTTTAAAGCAATCAATTTTTTGGTTTGCAGCATGTAAATATTCTTACTTTATAATCTAAAAGTTTGTCAAACTGAAGTTTATTTTCTTTCTAAATTTGTTTTAAAAAAAAAAGAGAAATTGGATAATTTGATTATGCATTTCTATAATTATGATAATCCTGTATAAATGCATCAATTATCAATTTCTTCATATATTTTTTTTTTGGTATTTTTTGTGTCTTTTTTGTAGAGGCTTTTGTCTTTTGATTAATTGATTTCGTATTTAATATGTTACGGCAAAACATCCAAATTAGTTATC
>JAUZNK010004180.1:0-10540 GCA_035046665.1 Euphysa ruthae | reverse complement strand
CAATCTCAAATAACGAAGAGCTGACTAAACTAACTAAGGTGAAACAGCTTTAAAATAAACATAATTTCTATACATCAGTTTCTTCTTTAACTTTACCAATATGATCCCATTATTATTAGCACGCTGAGGTAAAGTTCTGGCAATGTCATGCGTATTAACTGGCACATTAAAAATAATACTTTTCAATTTTGGAGATTGGCTTTTCACCATTATCGTTATTTTTATTAAAATAATTTGCCTCGAAATTATGACTCTTTCACAAGTCTGTTTAGATAATGCAAACTTTTAGGTGAACTATGATCTCTATTAAATACAGCTTGATGTGGAATATCACATTTCTCAAATTTCTTGTGATAAGTTTTGTATATACTATAATTACTGCCAAAACAAAAGACATGGTGGTATAAGTTCCTTTTTTTATTAAACGCGTGGACTGAATTATTTTTTTCTAAAGATTTTTTTCCTTCCTTTCTGATGCATAAAAATTCCTCTTTTTCTTTTTTGTCTCGCTCTGATTTAAAGTTCCTATGAAATTTTCATAAACTTTCCTATTCTTTTGATTTAAAACATTGTGGTCTGGCGTACCTATACAATTAGCATAATCATTCTGTTCCTTTTGTTTTGCGCCATTGTGTTCCTTTCAGACTTCCATAATCATTGTGCTTTTTCATATTTTATCATGGTGTTTTGTCGTTCCTACAATTTTTGTATAACTCTCCCGCTTTTTATATATCTGATCATTGTTCTTTTGAGTTCCAATATTTTTTGAATAACAAGTATGTCTTCTATGTTTTGCCAAAAAGTTTACAATTGCTTTGACACTAGAGGTATCTGCTTTTATTTTGAAGTATTGATTCACAAAAGTATTGTAAATCAAATTAAGTTTCATGAAGAAAATTTATTAGGAAGACCTTTGAATATGCAAATATGATATACAACTAGACATTTGTGAGTGCTTTAAATGATAATACTACAGAAGTATCACCAGGTATGAAACAACATTCACAATTGCGGCTATGGGAATCAAACAAAAATATAGAATTTTTTGACACAAAATAAGAGCAATACCAACAAGAGAAAAACACATGTACTAAATAAGAGCCCCTTACGGACCACTTGATGTCAAATTTGTAAGTAAGTAAGTAAGTATTTATTCACTAATAATAAAAACTTTACAAAATAAATGTTTAAAACGTCGTTTAAAAAAAAAAAAATTAAAAATTAAGATTTTTTACTGCATACCACAACATTTTAAAAAACAGGTATTGATAGCAAAGATAAGCACAAAAAAAGCCAAAGCCTTATTTTCATTGTGGTCCTTTGTGGTTTGCAAAATAATCTGTTTGACCTAAAAGTCCAAATTAGTTACCCAACATTTCAATTTCAAAATTGACTTCTCCGTTGAAATGTTGTTGTTTGGCAAATCGTCCACTACTCCTTCCTTAACTTAAATTTATATTTACCTTTTACTGTTGACGCCTTTGCACAAAAGCAGGAAACTAAACATAATAGATGTTTAAGATCATTCGAATGGAATGTCAATGTTTCTTTTTTTTTTTTTAATTTAAATGAAATTCCCTCTGGACAGTTACTTATGATGGTTTTGATTTCGTAACTATAGTCTCGATTTAATAATTATATACAGTTCAAAAATTAAAAATGAGAAGTCGAGACAAAATATGAAAAATAGGTACCTCTAGTGTCAAAGCAATTGTAAACTTTTTAACAAAACATAGAAGACAAACTTGTGATTCAAAAACTATTGGAACTCAAAAGAACAATGATCAGAAATATAAAAAGCGGAAAAGTTATACAAAAATTGTAGGAATGACAAAACGCCATGATAAAATATGAAAAAGCGGAATGATTATGGAAGTCTGAAAGGAACACTATGGCGCAAAACAGAAGGAACAGAATGATTATGCTAATTGTATAGGTACACCAGACCACAATGTTTTAAATCAGAAGAAGAGGAAAGTTTGGCCCAAATTTCAGCTCAAAAATCTTTTGAGCCAGCAAAAAAAAACCTTCCTTACTAAAGAGAGTTTTTCTTGTCGTTGCCAAATAAGCTCCAGCTTTATTGCTTTTGCAATAATATTTTGGCAGACTACCATCTAAAACGATGCTGCGGAGAAAGAGATTACTGAGGAGAGTGAGAGTATCAACGGCTATTGGTATATGATGACACAGGTTGACGAGTGACAAAAGTTGACGAGTTACAGGAATTGCTATTCTCCTGTTGCAATAAATACAGGAATATAAAGGTCACATGTTTAAAATATATTCTTAACGTCTCTTGGATTGATCGAAAAATGTTGTCTGACCATTGTTTGAGAACATTGTATTTGATAGTATGACCAAAACTAAATTCATAAATTTATTTTTAACCATATATTATAAGTGTTGTATAATTTAAATGTAGCGGAAAAAACGGTTTTTTGAAAAATTTTCATAATCTTTCATATTTTCATTATTATGGCAGCAACACATCTTGCTGTCGAATATTTTCGAAATTGATCTGTTGCTTTTTTATTTCAAGGAAAAGTCCAGAAAAAAAAACCTTCAAGTATTCACATTTTCTCACCATAAATACCAAAGTTGATCAAGAAGTAAGCCATATTTAAACTTTCACGAAATATCATCTGATAAACATAAATTACTTGCAGAAAAAACTGCACAATGTCAACAAACTGTTGTAGCGACAGTTACTTTATATGTTATGGTTAACATAACCACTTGTTTGTTTTGGTTTTGATATGTCTCAGCAATATAAAATAATGATAAAACTTAAATAAAGGTAATAATAAGTTTGTAGAAATTAGCAAATTAATAAATACAAATACAATCAAAGTATGGGAAATACTCAAAGTGGGAAAAACTCAATGTGGGAAATACACAAAAAATCAAAATACTCAAACATTTTACTAACTTCATATGCATGTCAGGAATTTAAAATGCTCATAAAGTAATATTATTAAGAGTTAGAACTAATGTGATTATTTAAAACCTGGTTTAATTTAGATAAATTTAATGTTTATTTAATTATATTATGAAAACTATTAATGAGAATTTGTGTGTGTTCAGAAATGTACTCGAGTGTACAAAAAATATTCTTCAGTGGAAGTATTCAAACTTCGAAAACATAAAACAGAAGAGTCATGTTTAAAACGTAAAATAAATTACACATCTCACTCCAATCAATATACCACATTTTTTATCATAAAAATTATTATCTTTCATGTAGATTAAAAGATCACTTAGATCTTTATCTAAAACGGAAATTAAAGGAAGAATCTAGTAGTTTAGATACTACGAATAAAAGAAGTAAGCAGTCCTTATGAATAAAGCTTGATTTTAAGAGGAATTACTTAATACGTGGTGTGTTTTGTAACGTTGTTCTTGAAAAGAAACATCCAGACAGATGTATGAAAAACAAATGTTTTGTTTGCAGAATTGCAGATCGTCAAAAGGAAAACCTACCTTTAAAGAGGTATATTTTCAGGTGAGGTTTTTGTTTAAGAATAATTTTAAATTGTTGTATATTAGTTAATTTTTTGTTTTAGTGTATGTAAATCCTTTTTAATGATCAAGACAAAGTCTATAGCAAGATTTATCATCATTGTATCTAGAAGTGCAGCGAATGAGGTAATAAGCAGGGTATAAGAGTTTAAGGTGCGCACAGTGACATACATGCAGGCGATACAAGGTAACTTTACTTCTCTTTGCATATAATGATGACACTTTAAGAAGTAAGAGGCTGAAACACAAAAGGATATATATCTTTTATGTCTTTTAAATGTTTATGCTTAATGATAAAAGCATCTAAAAGAGGTTGAAGCAACCATACAGTCATACAGCCGAGTTGGCACAGTGGTAGGACTTTGACTACGGAGCAAAATGCTACGAGTTCGACTCCCACTTCTGGTGGAAACTTATTTCCGTATCAACTTTGAGTTTCTGAGCAAATGCAACGCTAGCTCAAATTGGTCGGGTTGTTTGGTTGAGCGAATTTCTTAGAAGCAAATGGGAATTCAAAGTACTCCAAGACCCTTCAATTAGGCCCATGTGAAAATAACGTATCGGCAATTTGTTGGCTCCCCACATTAAATACAACATTCTCATTATCTCTCAATACTGATGGACTCCCAAAAGATGCTTTAATTTTTTTTCAGCAGGTCATCTACATTTTGGAAGGGTGTGTGTGTTATCTACGAGATATGTCAAGTCTCCCTCTAACTATTCTTAAATATTTACAGAATAAAGAGCATGTGATGCTCATCAACAGGGTATTTGGAATGGGATGTGACAGACATGATGATAGAAACCTCATATATGAAATTTGGTAAAGACCCTGGTGTGGTGATTGGAGTAAAAGCTAATTCAGAAAAAAATGAAGATGTTTACAATGTGCCAGCATAGATCTAAAATTAATTTACTACAAAAAAGAAGGTAATGGAGGTAAAAATATTGAGGTAGATCGAACTACACTTAGAGAAATTTTTTGTTCTTGTATCAATCCTTCAGACGTCGAGTCACACCATCCCACTGTGCTTTGTGATAATAAAGGGGCCAGACTGCGGAAAATTGTTCACTCTTAAAAAATCAGTCGAGATCAGAAAGAATCAATTAAAAGAGTTTGTACGAAGTATACCAGTAGGATTTCACTCAACGATATCAAAGTTTGTTATAACCATAAACGAAGAAAAGAAAGGTGACAAGAAATAAAAGGTTGAGGTCTACAGTATAGAATTTATATTTTCATCTGTAATATACTTACTTTCGGCAGGCCAAGTTTTCATCGGTGATATATTCAGTTACGAATTATCATCAGCTCCAAGTTTACTAATTTGCCGACACTGGAGAAAGAAGTTAACCTACATCAAAGTCTGTTCTGAAGAAAGAACAACAAATTGAAGTACCTTCAAGAAACATTAGCCCAGATTTTGTAGTAATTGATGGTTGCTCATTGTTACATGCTACTGTACATTGGCCAAAGGGAAGAAAGTCGAAAATATTTTCAAAGTCATTAGAAATTACTTTTCAAAAACATCATCAACATCTGATATGTACTTGATATTTGACAGATACTTCGCTTTCATTATTAAGTCTCACAACAAAGTTGCAGCTGAAGCAAATAATCTTGGATGAGTTATTAGACTATTTTATCACTATTTGTTACAAACTAATGACATCACAACTTGAAGTTCCGGAAGAAGTTTGTTTTGGAAAACGCACGAAAAGATTAGACCTAAGAACCATGCATGAAGAAGCTGACGTCATTATACCAAATCAAGTGGGTGAGGCAATTTCCGATAATAAAGATAGTGTGACGATGACATTTAACGACACTAATGTATTTACTTTACTTAGCAATTGTTATTACCATCGAAACTGGAATATTGATCTTTTCATGGGAGGATTTAGTTAGAGTAAAATTATCACATGCATAAAACAGACTGCCACGTTTCACAAAGATCTAATGCCTTATTTACTTAATACTCATGCTTTATCTGGATATGGAACTGGTAAGAAGAAAGGAAAAAATATATCGAAGTAATCGCCACTTATTCATCTCGGTCTATACAACACTACATCTGAAAAAACTATGGGTAAGGCAAAGGCATTTGTTGCATCGTCTTTTGCATTAGTGGTGTATCTGGAGAAGGTTCTAAGATTGAAAACCCACCTTTACGATATTTTTGACCATCAGATTCAGAAATTAGAGTTAAACATATGGCGTGCATAGAGAATGATATGGGTGTAATGTATAGAAAATCACCCACCAGCATTAAAAACGGGCAAAGTAAGTTATCTAAATAGATATAGGTACAGTTGATTGGGTGATATTGTCGCATTGCTTGATTATTATGTTAATATAAAAGGTTCTTTGATTGTTTTTCGATTTTGGTTTTTAGTATAGTTGTGTAAAAAATGAAGAAATTAGTACGTTACGACCAATAATTTTACCAATGGATACCAAAGCAGCACATGAAAAAGTTCTTAAAATTACTCGCTGCAATTTTACTGGTAAAGCAAAACACTGAAGATGACATTTGAATTGTAAAGTCGAAATATTAGTGCATATATATATTTTTAAATTGATAGTTTTAAAATTATAAAGATTCTGTTTGTTCTACTCCTTAATAAGACAAACTACACGAATGCAAATTAAATGAATGCTTACACTTATTAAAGATAAGATCTTGACATTAATTTAAATCTCTATCACTTTCAGCACTATACTTTAGAATTTGCAAGCAGTATAAAACAATACGTACACTGTAAAAACAAAAATTTATTTATTTTCTATATAAAAATTATAAATATTTACGATTTTTTTTTTAGTTTCCCAATGCAAGACAATGCCATGTTTGTGTTCGAAAGCACGAATCTCATGATGGGATTTCTGTAGGTGCCAGGAAAAATGTGACAACAAAAGGAACGTTGATGAAAGCTTATACAAGATGGGAAATAGTCATACTGATGACGAAGTTTAGACTTTAAAGTATTATGTCATATAAAATTTTATATTATTTCTTTATTTTAAAACATTATTTCACATCCTTTTAATATAAATTATCGTAATGTCTGCAAAACATATGAAAAATGATATACAATGTGTCTATAGTTACTTTACAAAATACAAGGATTACTTTTGATGAAAACCGATCAAATTGGGGACTTTTAGTTCTGATGTCAACAAAAAAAGTTACTGAAAGTTATAATCTGACAACAAGTTTTAGCTTACTCCTAAAGGTCCCAATAATGGATTTAAACAAAAAAGTTATACATAATATCATTGTATAGTTTCAGTCATCCAATCTTAGAATATAATTAAAGCAGAAAATTTTTCGATATACTGAAAGTACGTTAAATAAGAAATAATTTTTTCGTGAAAGTTTTAAGAAAATTAAATGGTCTTGTCTAGTTTTAACAATAGGAAATTTTATACACTTTGAATAGTAATTGCTTTGATACTAAATTTCAATCATAGATCTCTAAAAAAAAATGGGTTGTTAAAACAGTTTGTGGGAGTTCTAGAATCAACAGACTTTATAATTTCTCAAAGTACCATACTTAGGATCTCGTTTTTTTCTATTAAAAAGAACAAATGATGAAACCCTTAGCTCTCAAAAGCACAAATACTAAAACTTCATTTAGAGAAGTTTTTAATTATTAAAAACGAAACAGAAAATCATTTTTTTAACTTGTTTTCTTCTTTATGTGTTATTTGTTTATTAGAAGAAATACTGTGTTTTAGCAAATCAATTTTAACAAAATTATTAAGCAACATTTAAATATGCTTTTACCGCCTTTAACCGCAAATCTTAAATCGGAATGTAAATCTTCTGTTTAAAATTTAAATTTTGCTGTTGTTCGAGGCTAAGTATTTTTAGTATGCATTAATGTTTTGAATTTTTCTGTTGAAAGTTTTATGTTACATCATTTTGCTGATGACACTAATCTTTCGTATATTGATAAATCAAACAAAATTTTTTGTAACAAAGTAAAATTAAAGACTGTTCGCATTTCGCTTAATATAAGCCAGAATGAATTAGTAATATTTTGCAGTCCTAGAAAAGTGCTTAATTTTGATGAAGAATATTATCAAATCGAAGGGCAAAAGTCTTTATAAATCTATGCATATAATTTATCTGGGGGTTTTACTTGACGACCAGCTATCGTTTCAGACGAGGAAAGTTTATACCTTCAAAAGCACGTCATTTTGTGAGTAGAAATTCTCTTCAATCTCTCTATTTCTCTATATTTTCATCTCATGTTAAATACTGCTCTCAAGTTTAGGAAAAGAGCAAAAATTACCAATTAAACAAAATACAGTCCGTTCGGCTCTAAGAATAATCAATTTCCAACCTTATTCAAGAACCTTATTAATCCATTTCATCCATTACTCCCTCAGGTCAAATCTTGTGCGAATTTCAAATTTCATATTTGTTTTTGGACTCTTTGGCAAATGAATTACCGTTGTCCATTTCTTACTTTTTCACAGAAACTCGTCATTTTCATTCCCATTACTGACGAAATGTCAACAAAGTTAAATTACCAATACATGTATTGAAAGAAGTCAAGTATGGTAAAAAACCAATAAAATATTAGTGCACAACTGAGTGGAATAAATCTATTTCTGAAGTCAACAACATCATATTTTTATATTCTATAATCCATGAAAATTTTCTTGAAGTAAAGAGATATCAATTCAGTAGATTATTTCGCAGATTATTGTATTATCAAACAGTTGTTTTATAAAAATAATTACCTCTATAGTGATGTTTAAGGCTTGTTGATGAAATATGAAACTAAATATAGATTTTATTTTTTTGAAGATAATATCACTACAAGGATATTACACGGAATCACTCCCCTTAGTCCCTTTATTCTATATGAGTCACTAAATTCCCTTTTGGCATTAGTTGTTTTAAAAATTCAGCTCTAACTTAAATAAATTACTAACATTTAAAAAAAGGTTTCTGGCTATACTGTATTACACCTTGTATTTCTAATACTAAAGGAAAATATTAATGATAAAATATGTTTCTTCTCCTAAGAGTTTATATAGAAAACTTGCACTTAAAGTCAGGGTAGGTATTCAGTTATAGCATACTTTAAAATTTTTTTAAAGTAACACAATACGCTTTTTACTGTAGAAAATTAATTATTATTCTCTCTGTCTGTCGCTATAAATTTTCAAAATCACATTATTGGGGCGCATGATTACAGTGAGCGAAAATGGTACCCTCGCTCCATTCAGATACTTAGCCCTAAAATAAAAAATTCCTGAATATCAATAAAAGATTATCAAATAGATTTATTAATTTATTTACAAAAATTACTTTAATCATAACTCTAATTTCATTCTTATGGTCAAGTTACAATGCAAGAGCTTCGCATTAAACTTGTCCAACGTAATTAAATTTAGTTCAAATTTACTCTACTTCTGAGTCATGTATGTATGAAGTAAATGATTTTAGATTTTTATCATAATTCTGATATTTTTCATTCAGTTAAATATCAATAGTAACAGTATATTTGTAATTTTGGATGTCATTCTAACTATTTAGGATAAGAAGCAAAAATTGTATTCTAATTTTCCAGCAAAGAACATATCAAGAATCCGTGAAAAAAAGTTATTATTAGGAAAGATTAGCAAGCTATCTATGTAATTAACTACTTCTTACATAGTGTTAATTATATGATAAAACATAATTTGACCGGCAATTATTAAAAAAAGGTGCACAAGTCAAAAGATTTTGACTAATTAAATCATTAAGACCAGTACTAGAAATGCATCCAGATGCTATGAAAGCACTATCTACAGTGCTACAAAACAACCTCATTAACATTACAATACAAAAAAAATGAGAATTTTTCAAGAAGATGAGTATGAAATGATTTTATTTAAAAAAAAAACTGTAGTTTTCAACATATTGCTGAGTCAGATTCTCCAAATGGTATCTACAAAATATAATGATCATAATGTATTTCATAAATCAGTTTCAAACGATCTTCATATTCATACCTTCATATGCTTAAAACCTCTGATGTACCACTGTATCATCCTTGAGAGGATACAGAATGTGTGCAAATAGATAAAGAACTACATGTGAAACTACTTTTCAAAGTTTCACCTGTGCCATTGCGCCACAATTGTTCAGACCTAGGCATAACTTAAAATTAAACTCTGAAAGTATGCTTCAAAATTTCCCTTAATACCAAGAAGGTCGAAAAGAAAACTTTAATTTTTAAAAAACTTAAAGAGAAGCTTTATACACCGTTACAATCAAATCAAATACATTTAAATGAATTTCCATTAACTTCTGGTTCAACTTGACCAAAATCAGAGTGGAAAATTGAAAAACTTATGCATTTAAAGCGGCAAAACTTTTACTGGACAATGGTGGAACTTAATAAAACATTTTTATTTGATGAAATATATTTGCAAAAATATATGGCATATTGTGGATTGTTGGTTTTATGACAATTCAAGTTGTACCTTACGTTATAAAAGTTTAACCTGTAACAAGCGTTATCAGTGAATGAGTTAAAAGTAAAATTTTAAATTGTCGTGTTGTTTCAACAACCAAAAATTCTAGAGTCTGAGATTTCATTTGCGAAAACAATGTGGCTAATGTCTCAAGATTGAGTTATTTGGTCAAGGTCTTGAAGGCTTACAAATTACTTTTCAGTCACAAAAACTATTTTGTATCTAAACGTAAAAACATTAAAATTTTAGTGTTTCCACCTATTGGTTTTTTTGACTGCGCAATTTTGAAATCCAGAAACATCCTGGAAGTCAATGCATGATGCTTTTGAGAATGATCAGAAACTGGATGCAAATCTTAAAACCAGATTGACCTAGAACTGTTGCAAATACATATTTTAATAATCAAAGGAAAATATTTACTATATATACATGTATATATGTATGTAAGTATGAATGCCTTTATGTATGTTTGTATGTGTGATTGTTGGTAAACATGTATGTATGTAGCTATGTATGTATGTATGTATGTATGTATGTATA
>JAUZNK010004179.1:0-10540 GCA_035046665.1 Euphysa ruthae | reverse complement strand
GAGTTTTTTATGAGAGTTCATTAGGAAATTCCCACCGTGCCAACGAAATCGTTCGAGTTAAAGGGAGATTCGAGTTACAGGGATTCGAGTTATAGAGAGTTCACTGTAAAGTTGCTTAGGTTTTTAGATAACTAATCATTTTATATCCTGTTTAAAGTTTCAATTGTAAAAATACACCAAAGTTGCTTTGGTTTTAACATAAAACCAAACCTGTTATGTTTTGACATTACGGCAAGGTTTTTTCTAGATTTACTTTAATCCTTTATATTAATATTAAGTTTATAACTTTGCTTGATGTGTGTTAGATTACCAAGAATGTGGTTATGTTGATTTTAGACCAGTAGTAGTAGTAGTAGTGGGTATGTCAATTAAAAGTTATGTGTAATATTATTTCCTTTAACAGTAATTATTAGGATAAGGAGATTTTATAGAGAACATTACTTTATGGAGTTGTTTGTTATCATTTTCACATTGTGAAAATCTTGGGAAGGCATATAGAAGTTGGCCTTGTACTTTTTAGATCATCTGTAGCTATATTGTGGGGACATTTTTTCTCCACGATATGAATTCCTTTAATTGATAGAGCATTCTTGATGATGAAGAAATGCACTTTTGATCTGCCAAATTGATGAATCTCTTTTTTGGCGACATTCTTTACCAAATCTCATTTGCTTGAGTTGTAAAATTTCTGGGATTCTTAATTCATCATGTGGTGTAACCTCCATGAAATGTACTTGGCTGTAATTGTGTTCTAGTTCTTGATTAAAAATTACCATCTTTTACTTTTACTTTTACCATTTATAATATTTTGAGTACCTCTAATTTTGAGTAAATATGACAAAGTCACGAATTTAATGAGTTCTTTTGTTTTTTGTACTAAAAGACATTTTTCTTTCACTGTTTATCACCTCTATTTGTTGAGGTTCCCTGGAAAATTGCTCCACATTCTTTCAAAAAAGCATCTGTTTGAAATATCTGTGTGAGAATTGATCTCCCATTGGACAGCTTCAGATTTTTTATCCATCACTTTGGCTTGTTATATAGTTTGCTTGTTCAGAATAAACTTTTTAGTGACAGAACTTCTCTGATATCAATCAGCATTTGAGTCATTTGTTTTAAAAAACGATTGTACATACGAGTCGATAAGAATTCTGATAAAAGCCTATTAAACTGGTTACCCAATGTAAAAATGATGGTCAATTTCATTATTTTTTGATTTGTTAAATTCTGCATTATTATAAAACTTGTATTTCTAGAAATTTAACTTGATTTTGCATATAAAATCCTTCTTCTGTAAAGTTTCTTTCAGAAGATGCAGAACTTTATTTATAAATGTTAGTATGGTATGAACGGGTTTAGACCTTTAAATTTTTTACTGGTATTTCCTATCCTCCCTTTGTTAAATTGTTAATTTCCTCTTCTCTCAATGGGTTGTTTTTGGGGAATTTTTTTTCAAACATCTATATCATTTCCAAATTCTTAAGCTTTCTATTTTCAATTCATTATTAATTTGAAAAAAATGTTGCACGCGCTCTGCATAAAAGATTTTTTTTTCTAATCCTTTACTACAACCAATATATCTTCTGCCAATGCTATTCTCCTAAGGGAACTTTATAATAACTTACTTGATATTTTCTTATTTTTAAAGAGCTTGAACAACTGACTGATTTAGTTGTTATAGTATGACTTTTGTTTTTGTATTTCTATTTTCAGCATTATTTTTCAGTCTGGTTTTAGCTGCCTCCTGATGTTCGCTTAAGAGGTCTTTCTTGAAAGAGACGATTATTTGAAAAAATTCTTTAATACCGACTTCAGGATTTTTTTAATCTTTGTTTACTTTTTCATTTTTGCAAAGGTCATCTGAAAATCCTCACCGAATATCTGATTTTCACCTACCATCAAAGGAGCCACCTTTTTTTGAGTGTAGCTTTTACTTTTTTACTCTTGTGGACTGCCAGCATCACACTAAAATGCCTTTGCCTGTTCGATGTTGTCTAACATTCCGTCTAAATCAAATTCCAGTGACTATTTATTAGCATCCCCAGTTTCAAAGAAGACCAAAATATTTACGTGTTTTTGAGTGTAAAGTACTCTATTTATGTTATTGTTCCTTGAAGAACTCAATCTCAAAAACGTATTTCTTTATCATGGAGATATTCTCGGGCACTGGGTTTTCAACCAGTATGCTCTCCTTTAGTTTCTTTTCTGGAACAAACTTATCAATACATATTTTTTACGTATTTTAGCATGGTGTTTGGAAGATCCTATTCATATTGAATCTCCTCTGAGGCAGATTGAAACCTTGTATATCTTCATCAGAGGTGTGTTTTTTATTCATCTTCCTCATCATCACTTGGGACACTGATTTGATCTGTTTGGCATTTTTTATCCTCTTTCCTACATGTTATGTAATGAAATTTGATTGTGTTACATTTGTACATCATTGTGTACATCAGTAGATCTGATTGTTTAGCATATTTTTCTTGACTTTTTTCACTGAAACGTTGAAATGGTTACTCTTGGTGAAGTCCATGATATGCAAGATAATTTGTTAAAAAAATTTTAATGTTCGAGAATTTTATAACAAAGTTAGGCTTTGCACATATTATATTAGTAAAAAAATTTTCAAAATAAATATTATTTTATGAAAAACTTTTTTTATCATCTTCAGGAAAAACTGAGAACTCGAGAAAAAGCTAAAGAAAAGATGATGAAAAGCATCCCAGGTATGTTTCACTATCTATTATTAAATAATATATTTTTAGGCTAATGTATTTTTAGGCTAATGTATGTACACGTTAATTTAATATATTAGAACAAATCTAAATTTTCAATGGCTTGTCACAGTGTGTGATTTTGCGAACATTCTAATTTCATTTTTTGGTGTTTTAGATATGTTATTAGGAGGAAGGAAGACGTTTCCACCATACTTACTTTACATTTATTTTATGGTCAGAAAAATAAAAGAAATATACTAGAATGTCAAGTATCCGTTCTATCGTAAGCCTGTAGGTTTTTTGTGGAAATAGATATGAGAGACAATGAATGCTCATCATCATTTATGTTTGTTAACGTCTGTTTTTTGCAGCAAACCACTCAAGGAAAATCAGTCTTTATTGTAAGGCCTCTTAAGCCTTACAGTTTTTTAACATTATAGCAGCAGGTCTTAAGACTAATGACCATTTCCTAACTTTGTGAGTTGTTTGTGTTAGATTTCAAAACTTGTATTTTCCATAATTTGCACATGAAGTTGGATCGAAGTTTTTTTTTTTTACAAGTTTAACCACTTGCCAAACGATCAGGTTTTTTAGTAATATGTATAATATGTAATATGTTTTGCGAAAATTTCATTTTCCCTGTGTAGGAATGGCATTCAACTATAATGGGAAAGAATATCTCTCACAGAAATTTGTTATTTTGTGTAATTCTCCTTGGAATGTATTTAGTTTCATATTTTTTTACAATATTAGATGTTCTTCAAAATCTAGTTGGGAAAAGAAACAGCAGACTTGGATTTCTAAAGGTAATTTTCTCAAATTAATTTTTAGCATCATTGATATAAAAGATTTTTTAATAGGGCTGGACCATGACAAATGGCAAGCATACTATATCTCAATTCTCCTAAAATCTCTTGTTTATTTTCTCATTAATCCATCAGAGTTAAATTAAAAATAATTCACTTTTAATTGTTTCAGAGTACATTAAAAGCTTGTATTAGATATGATCAAAGTGAGAAAATTTATTTTTAATCTGGTCTGTTTTGTGAAACATTGTGGTTTATGTCTTAAGAATTTTATTTCAAAGAACTTTTTAAGTGAGCAAAAAATGAACACTTAATATATAAGCAAATTTTTATATTACAGCTGTTTATTATGTGCTCCAAATTATTTTGTTTTCGTGAAATATTGAACAATTAAAGTAATCATGGATAGTGTGGAAAACTGATTTACAGAAAATGATGCAAAAAACAATTAGGTTCATTGCACCACTTTTGCTCAGTTTCTCAATACGGACACTTGTGAAAAGATCTTTTTTTCTATAAATTAAAAGAAAAAGTTTAAAAAAGTCATTATTGAGAAAGTAGCTATAGAGGAGCTAAGGGAAGGAAATAGTCTACATTTTTTCAGGACAGGCTAATTTTGTTATTCTTGAGCTGTTTGAACCTAGAATGATTGAAAAATGCCCAGAGCCTAAAATTTCCACCACCCGAAAGGGTATTTTTGAACCTGGGCAGTTTGGTTACTGGTCAGGTTGTGATGTATGACACTTATCAGTTACTTCACGCTGTAAATGACAGATGGATTTAGAGAGATGCAAGTGGTGCCGCTGCAACATTTAAAATTTTGCAGACACTGAACAGAATACTAGCCAGGATCTTTATGAAGTTTAACGGCATTTTTGAACACGTGCGATGTTCAAAAAAACAGCTGGGTGTTTGGGTGTGCGTTGTAAGCGCCCCCAATGAAAATGTGGGGCAAAACTCTGCAAAATTTTTGCTATTTACTATTTGGCCTTTAAACCTGTTAAACCTCCTGAAATCCTACATAGCGCCATGAAATTATTAAATTTAAAGTTACTAAAAATACGGTTGATTGGAACAAACTCACTGAAGAAATCAAATCTTGTAAAACACTTTCCAAATTCAAATAAATTTTAATAAAGTCCACGCTTATACACTGTAACTGCAAAATTTGTAGACGATAAGTTTTAATTATTTATTATAATTAATATTATTTATTTGTAATGATATACCTTTTTAATTGTTATAATTGGATTGGGCCCTACGCTACAAGACCATGGCTAGAGCTCTGCTGAAGTTATTTTTTGGGGTTTGGAAGGATCAAAGTTGTCCCCAATTGATAACCTGCTTGCTAGACCACCATCACCAATTCAATTGTCATGTCGCTCCATTGTTGAGTTTATTTGGCGACATGATTAGCATCGAGTTTATTTTTTGTTGCATGCAAGGATCCTTAGGTGAGTATTTTGCTAAGGTTGTTGTACTCATTTGAAACCAAACACAAAAGTTTACATGAAGCAGATGCACCATAAGGTAAATATTTTCTGCATTGTTGGTCATTAAATACCTTAGCCTTCTTTTTGACCAATTCAACCTATTTTTTTTTTTTATCAACAGGTAAGTTATTTTTGCAGTTGATGATATTACTTGGCCTGATTTGTCTTCATAGGAGTGAAGAAAATTGGATTGTATTAACTTCAATTAACTGTAAACAAGGAATAGAAATATGAAAACTACTTGGGTATGAGGGAATGATGTTTATGTAGCAAAATTGATTGCATTGACATGAAATGACGTCAACACTGTCCACCCACCCACAATTACAGACAGCCGAAGTATAAAATGTCTGTTTTAAGGCCTTTCTGTTCATTTTCAGAGGTTTGAATGTATTTTCGACCTCCAACCTTCCCGCCCCCCACCACCCCTGCCCAAAAAAAGAAAAAAAACATGATGATTTTAATTAGAATGAGGGGTCAGTCATCAAAATTTGAAAAGTAGTTCCCAAGGTTATTTGAGCTTTTAAAGTTTTGTCATCAGTCCTTCTGGATCCAAACAACTCATGAATTCCAAAATTAGCATGTCCTAAAAAAATGCAGTTAAAAGGCATTTAGTCGTTCCCCGACTAGGTGTGTGCTTGTTTAATTTAGGTTTTGTATAATATAATTTTGCTTGTTTTAGTTGTTTGAAGCTTTTCAAGACTTGCGTACCAATAAACACTTATATTATGTAAGTTTGATATGCATTAATATGTTTGCTTTTACAAGTGCAACCTTTTTAAAAGATTTCGCAACTTTTTAGATTGATAAAAAAGTGAGTTATTTTTAAGTCAAGAAAAAAAAAGATCTCACTAACATAAACAGTCGTAAATGGTAATATAACAAATAGTTACACAAATTTTGCGTTATGTTTGTTATTCATTTTTAAATGAAAATCTGTTATTTAAATCTTATTTAGATATTGTTAGAATTGGTTATTGTAACGATATGTCCTGAAATCAAATCTCCTGAAGTTTGGCACAGCATTGAGAAAAGATTAGGAAAGAGCACTGAGGCTGATATTGCTAGTCCAACGTTTTCACGTAAACCTTTTGAATACGAAAATTATGACACATTTTCTGATTGAAACATGACGAAAATGTAACTCGAGGCAAGGTGTTTTATAAGAATTTTAATGAGAACACCTTCAGGAAAATGTTAGCCTATGCTGTAAATAATTGAATGAATTAAATTTGTCTTTTTCTAATAATTTTTTATAACTTTTCTTACCAATCTTCAGTTTTAATTCTGGATACTTTTGCTTGAAAAACAATAAGCTTGCGGAGCAACTCCTAAAGTCTATACTTAAAACGTTTTTCATGGAATAATCATTGTTGGTATGTTTTAAATTATTTCACCTGTTAATTCTTTTATTTTTGTCTCAATTATGTAATCGGGTGGTGATGACAAAACAATATATTTTGACAACATAATGTTTTATATTCCTATTTTAAGACTCCTCACTTGTGGATAAATTTAGTACACACACCAGTTTTCTTTGCATTATTTTGTTTTTGGGAGCCCATTAATTTATCTTGTGCATCCGTCTGTTTGTCTGTCAAAATATCTCATTAGTTTTTTTCAATTAAGCGAAAGTGTTTGATTTCTGTCAAATATTTTCGAGTTCATTGACTAAGTCAAAATACCGTAATGTCGGTAATAAAATTTTTTGCTGTGTTTTCAAATTATGTATGAAAATAAACTACCATAAACAAATTGGAGCACATTATTTGTGGGTGAAATTTGACCGGTAGGTTTATAGCTTATTTCAGCATTGGATCTTCTTTTATGGTAAGAATATCTTCTTACTCTTTAGTCCTAATCTGAAATTCTGAATCTGGAGATGAAATTTAAAAACATGCATCAGCATATGGTATTAATTTTTTCAACAGTTTCAACTAAAAAAATATGTTAATTCAATTAATTTGAAACTTGGTAAGGTGATAATAATTTTAAAGCACGGCGTGTAATTTTGATGACAACGGCATATTTGTTTATTAAAAAATATATCGTTATTGTTGTTAGAAGTCTTCCTGTAACTTTTGTTGTCCATGCCGTGTTGTTGATTGTTCTTTGATATAAAATAGAAAATTTGTCAAGCACCCTTTTTATAATTAATTAACATTATTGTGTGTGTCTAAGCAAACTTTTAAAATAATATTTAAGCTATTTGTCAACCTGAGGCACTGTAATTAAGTGAAAAAACATAGTCATCGAAACGTGAGAAACTGTAATTAGTAGGACACAGAAACCTTTTTGTTGGTGACTTTTATGTTTTTTTTTTTTTTTTTTTTTAACGTTGTTTAAATAAAACCCTTTGTTGAAAGTGTTGAATTTTATTTTATTTCGTAACTATTGTCTTATTCTCTGCTGTTCATATATTATTAATAAAGAAAAGGGAAGGCGAGGCAAAATATGAAATATTAGACACGAATTTTCTGCGGAGTCAGCAAAAAAAAACTTCCTTACTATAGAGAATTTTTCGCGTTACTGCCAAATTAGCTCCAACTGCAAAGCTCGCTACACCACCCGCTTTTTTGCTTGCGCATTAATAAAGATTTTGGATACCAATCCTTCCTGCTTCCAAACATTATCAATTTTTTGACATCTTCAGTGGGAAAACTAATGTCAGCAGTTGTACTTTTGCCTCGATAATTAGAATTTTAATATACCCTTATTGTTATACTTTTATTGAGTGATTTTTTTTTGAATGATACATAGGCTTATAATAGTTTTTGGATGATACATAGGCTTATAATAGTTTTTGGATGATACATAGGCTTATAATAGTTTTTGGATGATACATAGGCTTAATAGTTTTTGGATGATACATAGGCTTATAATAGTTTTTGGAATGATACATAGGCTTATATTAGTTAGCCAGTGAAGAAAACTTCTCAAGTTACCAGTGCTATAATTATTGCAATGGCGTGCATAAATAAATGGGTATTTTTGATTCCAGTGGCTTATCGGAATCCGAAAAAATTGTTCATGTAACTTTCTTTTAATTCTTATGATTTACCCTCAATACAATCTATAATTTTAAGTCACATCCATGGCTTTGTTTTTACTACCCCTTCGTAAACTTTGATATTTATTGTTTATTCATCTTACCCTAATCTTCTAAATCTAAGCAACTTGCTTTATTATACTAGCATTTTTTTCAAAGAGCATTTACTTTCCTCTGTCTGTATTCATATCACAATATGCTTAGTCACAATATTTACAAATGTGTGCAAAGTTACTAATTTCAAACCTAACCTGGCATATATTCGGTATACAAGTATGTTTATATTTCGATGTGGCGATATTGAAAAAAAAACACTGGCATTGAAATTTAACAGACGTAGCAGGTCTTGAGTAGCTTTATCGAACTATTAATATTAGTGGCCTACAATTTTGTTCATAAATATGATTTGATTTGCCTGTCTGAATCATCTTTAAACTTTTCTCATTCGAATAAACACCAATATCTAACTTAAACGATTTTGAAATTTCCTGACCTGACCGCCCTAATGTATGAAAGGTGGCGAGTTAATATAAGTTACCAAAATCCTCTACTAATCAAATTAAGAAGTGATAAATACTTATGAAATATAAAAAATGTAGATTAAGGATTTTTCGCTTGAATTTTCAGCCACTTTCCTACAAATGTCTCCTTTGAAACTACGTTAATAGAAGTTCGCCTAAAATCGGTAGCATTAGAAATTTTTAAGGTTCTTAACCGCGTTAATTAAATGCCACTTTTCAGATTTAGTTCTAAATTCCAGACTGTTAAAAAATCATTATTTGGACTTATTAGTGGAAAACGTCATTCAATTCAAATTTGTTAGGTTTTAAGAAATCAAAGAAACACAGGCATGTTTTTTTGGTCCTAAACAGTTTTGGTTCTCGTTTATGCGAGAAGACGTCTAATGCTAGGGAAAGAAACGAGCTTTTAAAAAAAAATACACCATATGTTTATTTAAAATTTATAAACTCCGATTTAGATGATAATGTAATGGGTGTATGCAAGCATAAAAATCACAGAGTTGATCTAAAAGCCCCGGGTCTAATATGAATTCTAAATTATCAGCATAAAAGTATTGGAACCATTTTAAGTGCCAATGAAATTGTATATAGGTCATATCGCTGGCATGGCAGACATTTCACAAGCATTAGTATGAAGCTCAAAATATAATAAAATAACCTGTAGCTCTAAAATAAAAAACGATCTAAGAATCTTCTGAGTCATTTGCTTACGTCTCGATCTTCATCTTAGCATCGCGAATTTCCTTCTTGCATTGAGGTCTTTTAAACGAGCGCTGTTGCTTTTATTTTGGAACTGTGGACTTGAGTCAACGCTTTGGCTTTTACAGTGAGAAATTTTTTATTTATTTATTTTTTTAGTTTTTTGAAAAAGATTGAAAATGTCTTATCAGTCCATCCAACATTTTAATATTTTGACTGCATGGCCTTAAATTTTTTTAAAATGAAAAGCGGTCACTATAATAGATAAATGGATAAAAGTTATGTCCAACTCCATATTATTTTTAATTTCCTTTCGACAATATAAACAGAACAAACCAAATAACAGCATTAAATATCAAAATAAAAAAGGAGTGGAAAACCTCAGGTTAAAAAAAAAAGTATCCATAAAATGCATTATTTGTTGCAGACTACTCGTATATCCTTGTTATTTTCACAGGAACTTTTAAATATCTTATTTACTTAGATACACGTTTGCAACCAGAAGACACCGTCTAATTTCTATTATATATATGATTTAGAATTCATAATATATATCAAGATATTTGATGTACAATTTTTAGAAAAGTTGGATAAAATTTTGAAGATACGCTAGCAATTTATATCTTGAGGTGGGTAGTTTTGTCAATTATTATATCTTCCTTTTTTATCAATTTATGCCATTAACCCTGTAAGTAATGAAAGGGGACAAGAGGAGGGTTTCTTCGGCTTTGCGGGAGATGTTTTGTCGTTCACAATAACTGTATGATAATGCTTTTACCAGATATGTACTTGATAACGTCAAAAAAATGACGTAGCGATTTCCTATCCACAAATGGTTGGAGGTTATCTACCAATAATAGAATTTCCCATTATCCAGTCGGAAAATATTTTTGGACAAGATTTTTGTCTATTAAAGCAATCTAAATGACTGGGTAATTGTTAGTAATAAAGTCGGTTGGCATGTAACTAAAATATAATTGTTATAATGCGAGACTTACAACTATTTGAGTTTTATTATTATTTACTTACGTTTATCAAACCGAATTATATATTAGATTATTGGATTTTATATATTTATTTCAATTAAAATTTTATGTATTACATGTTGGTGCTGTTCCATGTTGGTGCTATTCCATGGGCAATTGCATTTACCAAGTCAATTAGAATTTGAAAATAAATGATTCGACTTATTATTTTTATTATTCAACTATATGTATATGTATGTATGTATATGTATATATATATGTGCATGTAT